>JZKD02S2393928.1:105990-159647 GCA_000966675.3 Picea glauca
TATATATATATATATAATTGGGGAAATATCCATAATTGGAGCAAGTGGGGATACGAATAATGAATAAAATTTGAAATTGAACAAAGGAGGTCGAAATTTAAATCAAGGGTCCACATTTACCAATCAAACCTGATCAACGGTGGTCGAGTATTAATCTTCCAGAGGCTATAACTTTATCTCCGGGTGTTGGAATCGCACAAAATGTATACCATTGGAAAGGTATTTTGATATAGAAGATGATGGTATAGGTTTAAAGTGCTGAAAGTTGATATTTTTTTCTCATAAATTAAAATATCAGCCAGCTTCATTTTTAATGAGCCTGTGTGACAACTGAACTTCATGAACTCATATATTGAGATCCAAGCGACAAATTTGCATAAAATTTATATCATTGGAAACCTAAGATGATAAAGATAACATCAGAAGTGTTTTACATGGATAAAAAGTTAATTATCACTCCCATAAAAGTAAAAAACATTCCTCCTATTTTGAATGGAAAATTAATTAAATTGTGAAAATAAAAGTTTATTTTAAAAACTTTTATTCAAAAAGGAAAGGGACCCATTTTCAATATACATATATTAATGATTTGAGTTCATTAATGAGGACTTAATGAGACATTAATTAAATAGAATGTTTCAATAAGAAACTTGTATGGGAATTTCTAGATGGGAGAAAACCTAACTACTCAAGTAGTTACAAAATCTCATCTTAAAAAGAAAAGAGAGGCTTCATCAAAGGTTCCAAGAATCAGTATTGTCAAAGGGGAAAGGAAGAATATCAGGGGAAGAAGAAGATATAGCCATGGATACAAAACCAAGATTTTGATCAAAAGAAAGAAATCTCCATCTTCTCCATTCTTTTTATTCTTCTACACCATTTCTCATATATTTATCCTTGAATCTCAAAGATGGGCACAAGGCTAAGTTGTTGAGTGTTTTTCTTCTATTATTCTAAAATAATTTCTTGTATGATCATGGAGTATTTAGAGCGACATACATGGCTGTCAAATATTTGGTAATGAAGAAAATTTCTCATGAATAAACTCTACAAAGAATTTCTTCTAGGTTGATCTTAATTGTATCTTGTAACTTTGAGTTTTAAGGATGATATATTTGAGGTTGACCTATCAATTTCTCTTTCTTACTAATTGCAGTAATCTGTTAAAATTATTTGAGATGATCAAATCATTCTCTCATGTTTCTTATGAAGAAGATATGGATGTGTTTATATATGATTAATAATATTGTGTGTGATGTTGATCACAATTTATATATGATGTTGAAGCCCTCCTTCAATCTATTCTTATTGTAAAATGACTTTTGTTGCACATAAAGATTGTATTCAGGTTGTTGAAGAACCATTTTATTTCATAATCTAAAGCAATAAAGATTTAGGGTTTTCTGCTCACCACTCTCCTAATCCAATATATTCAAAGATATATCTTTTAGCCAAAGAGGAGAACCACCTATTTAAAAATGCAGGAGGATTCATATCCTTGTGAGGTTGTTATTTCGGTCCTGACAGATTCAAGCATCAACATTTTTGGTGACCATACTAGTGAACCGATTTATTTTCAATACATTTGAGGCCCTAATTCAAATCATATTGAATAACCATGAATATCCATGGATCAAATTTTTGAAAAGAAAATTTCAAGAAAATTTCTTCTTATTTTAAGCATGTCTCATCTTTTTTATAATTTCAAAAAGAACCGAGAAGCACCAAATATTCGGGAGAATGAACTCCCTGACAACTCCATTGGAAAAACTCAAAATGAATTATTTCATTCATGTCATGATGTTCCTTTATATTCTTCATCAATCCCATCAGTGGATTTACAAGACTCAGCAAAAGGGATAAATATCCAAAGAAGGAGTTGATTTCATAAAACCCCTTTAAATCTACCAGAAGTAGATTTTGAAATGCCCAATATTTCTATTGAAATTTTTTCTGCATTCTTTTGGGGTGCTTCAGAAGATGCAAAGAAACACTTGATTGATTTTAAAGGTACATGTTATGATTTCAACCTCACTAAAGACAATGTTACATGTATATTATTCTTACAAACTCTACGAGGGAATTCTCTTGAATGGTATAGTTCATTAATGCTTAACTCTATTACCAGTTGGGATGTGTTAGAAGATTCATTTGTAGAAAAGTTCATCCCAAAAGTGAATTCATATGTTTTTGTTGATGCTTTAAATGTTGCTTCCCACCCACTCTCTCCCATATGGAGGCAAGATAACAAAATGACCAATTTTGAAGAAGAATCTAAACAAAGAGTGGATGAAATTTTTAAGTCAGGTCATGTTGCTAAAGACGAAGATGAAAATTCCAAATTACAAGAAGAAAATTTCAGCCTCCTATATACTCCATATGAAAATATTTCAAGCAACAAATTGGACAATGAAATTGAGGATCCTCCACCAAATAAGAAGATTTAATCCTTGTAATAATGATGAAACATCTCAAGAGCACTTGCAGGAAGAAGAATTTATGGAATAAATGAATCGTGAGAAGAATTATGAGCATGATCACCTTTACAAGAAAGAAGAGTCTTTTCAAGATATTTTTTATGAATCAAGAACCTTGGAAGTGGTTGGAAATAAGAAAAAGGATGAATGTATTCTTATGTTGAAAACTCCTCAGCCAATCAAATACAATAGTATTCTTGAGAAACCAAGAATTGATTTTATTGAATTGTGGTTCCAAAGGATTGTTGTCCAAACAACGCAATTAAATCTTCACCATACTTGGTATAATTTTTCTCCAGTACGCATTGAGAGTGCCCCTGACTCATTGGTACAAGTCCCAACATATCTCAGAATTTTGGAGTTCATTCCACATTTCAGATCAATGCTTGAATGGCTCCATTGGAAATATGACTACACCTAAGGTGCCCTTTCTTTCAAGTAATTTAGGGTAGGTAGATCATGTATGTACATATTTTGTTTCTTCAGTTCAGTTTTTCATAATAAGGAAGTCTATATATTGAAGTTTGAATATAAATCCATGAAAGAAGAAGGATTACAAGAGTTGATTTTGAAGATGACTCCATAACCCAATGGAGAAGGCAGCTGGTCTTGAGATTCTGGTGTTCTCAGCAACCCACAGGGGGTCACTGTCCTGTAGTTGGAGCCAGTTGTTGACCAAAATTTGGTCACCTACATGTTCCCGCTTCTAGAATAATAACAAAAAAAAAATATTGGAAGATGGATATTTTTGAACTATTATATTTTCATTCATAACCCTTGGTATTATCTTCACCATGCATTTCATGGAATCAAAATTTGAGTCTCCATGACCAAGATACGCATACTTCTATCCAGAATTCCAATGGAGGTATTACAAGAAGAAATACGAAAAATGTTCTAAGTGACACGTTCTCTCCTCTGCTTCCCCTTCACCTCTATTCATTCTCTCATATTATACTTAGTCATTTTTCCCGTTGTCTCATTACTGTTATATTCCCCTTACCATTTTCCACACTTATCCATTTTTCCTTATTCCTTTCCATGTTCACATTCATTTACCTTTTCCTTTATTTTCCCATTTCTTTTTATTTTCCTTTCCATTTTCATTATCCCATTTTCCCATTTCTTTCCTTTTCCCTTTTTCCTTTTCCCAAATTTCACGTAACTCCTTTTATTTCCCATTTCTTTCCATATTTCACGTGATCCATTATATTTTCAAACAGTTAGTGTTATTTACTATGGATTATAGCGGGGTTGTGATATTTCTTAAGACTTTGTTTTATCTCCGCTACCCTCAAGATGCAACTTTGACTTCCGCCACCCTCATAATGCACCTACACTTAGATTTTTCACAACTCTTTTACTGCCTTCTACTACATAACTCCTCCACCACTTAGAAAAATTTATGAGTTATTGTGGGTTGGTGAGGGATGGTGATATTTATTTCATATGTTATATGCAAGATTTTACAACTTATTTTTACTATTTAACTCTCATCTCCACTTCACCTACACTTAAATTTTTTTACATTGATTTCTTACTATGTCTTACCGCGGGTTTGCAATGATTTCCTCACCTACCTCTGCATTCACTAACCTCACAGACTATCCATATTATTTTAATAATATTTTTACTATCCTAAGTTCTATGAGGAACATCTCCAAGAGGCACATGGTACTTTATTAACCAATGCAATACATCCACATGGAAAATAATGGATGGTGGCACATGGTAACTAATTAATGGAGACACATGGAAACATACAAGAAGTGACACATGGCGTGATTTTATTGGATGACACATGGAAGATTCTATTGGAAGATTGTTGTCCTACTGAGTGATGACATGTGGAAACATTTGGTTGGGTGACTCATCATTGTTGACTGGGCATATTGGTGGTTGACTGGGTGTGCAAAATTATTATTATATTCAAAAAATTTCCAAAGGTCGAATCCTCCAAGCTCCATAATCTCCTCTCTTCTTTATTCCTTGTCAAGTGTATGTTACACTCAAAATTATATACCACTAAGACCGTTTTAGTCCCATGCATGTGGGATAATAATAATGAAAAAAAAGTCTAAATTCAACAAAGAAGATCGACATTAAATCAAGGGCCCACATTTACCAATCAAACTTGATCGACAGTGGCTGAGTATTAATCTTCCAGAGGCCATAACTTGAGCTTCGGGTGTCAGAATCGCATATAATTTATACCGTTGGAAATATATTTTGACGTAGAAGATGTTGGTAAAGGTGTAAAGTGTTGAAAGTTTATATATACTTTCCCATAAATTAAAATATCATTCAGCTTATTTTTAATGGGCCTATGTGACAACCGAACTTCATGAACTCATATCTTGAGATCCGGGTGACAGATTTGTGCAAAATTTATATCGTTGGAAAGATATGATGATTAATATCACATAAGAAGTGGTTTAAATAGCTAAAAAGGTAATTATAATTCCCATAAAATTAAAACACATTCCTCCTATTTTAAATGGGAAATTAATTAAATTGCGAAAATAAAAGTTTATTTTAAAAAAACTTATTCAAAAAGGAAAGGGACCTATTTTAAATATACATATATTAATGATGTGATTTCATTAATCATGAATTAATGAGGCCTTAATAAAATGATTTTTTTCAAGAAGAAACTTGTATGAAAATTTCTAGAAGGGAGAAACCCTTACTACTCAAGTAGTTAGAAAATCTCATCTTAAAAACAGAAGAGAGGCTTCATAAAAGGTTTCCTGAATTAGTATTGATAGAGGGGTAGGGAAAAATATCAAAGGAAGAATAACATATATCCATGGATACAAAATCAATATTCTTCTCAAAATAAAGAAATCTCCATCTTCTCCATTCTTTCTATTCTTCTACAACATTTTTCATAACTTTATGCTTGAATCTCAGAGTTGTTGTTATGGAAATATTCCCTTGTAGACAAGTGAACTTTCCCTTGGATTGTTGACCCCTATACCAAGACATAAAAAATCATTTGGACACTACCATTCCTATAAAATCATTTTACTTATCGGAAAAGAGAGGATAAGGTGAAGTGGGATGTACTATGTTTACGACATTTGTCCTAGCTTCTTTTGTCTGCAAGCTTGATCCAACTTATGGCACAAATCAACACCTGTAATGAACAACAAGAAACAAGTGAATTTCTTCTACTCTAATGGATTAGGCAAAGAAAATTCATCTATGGAAATTATATTAAACATAAACAAGCACATGAAACCACATACTTGAAGGAAATAGGCCAAGTATATTAGATGAGAACTTCAAAAGGAAACTTACAATCTTTAGATTATGTTGCAAAAACCTCTCCAAGTCCTCCTCATTCAACCCTTTCTCGAAATATCCACAATCAAAATAACAATTCTTTTCTTATTTTCTCCCCCTTTTCACTGTGGGAATGACTCCATTTATAAGCTTTGAGAGGCTCAACTACTTTGGGTATATTTGGAATTAGTTGATGATATGGATCTAGTAGTTTTGATATCTCCCTTAGATGCAGCCCTAGAGTCAGATTCAAGGCAAACTAACCCAATCCATCTATAGTTGTCTTTAGAAGAAAGTGGGATTTCTTCCAAGATTTCCTCAACTAACCCAGTGCTCCCTTAAGATGGGAAATAGAGCGCTACAACGCTCCCATTGAGATGGACAAGGAGTGATAGAGATCCCTGTGTATGAGAAATAGAGCGTTGATCTTCCAAAAGGTTACCAAGATGAGTAATTCCCTAGTAAAAACATTTTTTCTGATTGTCAGATGATGGGGCTTCTTCTTATAACATGTTTTAGGGGTTGTTGAAAGTGTTTTCATGTTGTTTTTCATGATACAACACTTAGGGAAAGTGAATGTGACACTTACGACACTTATGGAAATAAAAATGTGAAACTGTCGAAGTGAGGAAATTTGATGTGTAACAGATTCCTCCCCAAAGTGTGAAGTCAAAAAATGAATGTTGATGTCCGAAACACTTTGTAGATTCTTCGAAGCAAGGGTATGGAATTGGATAACCTGGTAGAAGACACATACAACCATAAAACATTGTTAATATGTGTTCCATTCCTGAGGTAAGTATACATATGCTCAAAATACAAATGACTCAAAGCAAGACCGCCAATAAATACACTGCGGATCCATGATGATATTTGACTAAGGAAATGGCCACCAAAGATATAATGTGGATCCATCTCTGTATGACCTGAATTTATCGCAGCCATGGAAGAATATACATTGGAGATACGTGATAATAACATAAAAACAAACCAATACAAAGTGGATATATGTTAAAACAAGTATATTATTCAGATAATCACCATTGCAAACTGGGTAAAGTGTATATGCAGATGAAAAATCAAACCAGGGTATTCATCCCAATCCTATAACAGTATGATTATGTTCATGAGAATAAATGATTTTATGTAGAACATGAAAAAAACCACTTCATTACTAGTCATTGAGGTATACCGTTAACAAGTGCGAGATAAATCACCATTGATGTCGATGATTCTCAAGGTACTTTTAAAGTACAATCCAACAAATGTGAAAAATGAGTTGGAGTCAAACATTCGTCGAATAATTTGGTCAGGGGTCATTGATGCATACCCACTGTCGAATGGAAGGAGTCTTTCCATTGAGGCATGCAGGTCCCAAGGTACTGATGTGATCCTAGGTCTGTTTTCCAGATAGTTTGTTGAAGTCGTCAGGAAAAAAATCGTCGAAGGAGGGTGTTGGCCCTTGACCAAGTTTGGAGATACTTGGTCATATTTGACCATTTTTTGGACTTCGACCCCTGTCGAAGATGAATCACCAAGAGAAGAAGATATCATGAGATCTTGACCCACTTTGGGTCCTTTTTGGGTTTTTGGGATAATGTAATGGGAAAGGGATGTCGGCCCGTGGGTTTACTCACGTTTAGGCCCACTTTTGTAATGTATAAATAGATATCTAGGCGATGTAAGTAGAGGCATATAGCATATGGTGAAGAGGATTGGCCAAGGTTTTAGTGCTAATCTATGTGATTGACTTGCAGAGTTGACTGCAAGTGTTGTAAGTGCTGAGTGCATAGATTGTAAGAAGGCTTTGTGTTAGATCTACTCGGGGAAGAAGGATCTGGTGAGGTGTGCACAGATCTTCTGTCTTATGCGGAGTAGGGTTTTGATAGCTATGTGTTGTAACCTAGTTGACTGAAGCTAATAAAGAAGAAGAGTTGGTGGATGTAGCCCCAGGGTGGGGGTGAACCACGTAAATACTGTGTGTTATGCTTTGTGCTCATTCTTAGATGTTTTTCTAAGTGCTTAGATGAGATTAGATAGATCTATTCATTCTTTGTGCCTATGAGATGTGAATGAATGTTAGATCTGATACATATGAATATGGTTAGTGTTGATCTACTGGATCTGATTTTATTTACTGTTGTTGAGTGCTGAAATATCTTAGATCTAGGTGAATAATGTGATGCTCTGTGCTTTTTGCGAAGTATAATAAGGAATGTATATTGATGAATGACTAATGCTAAGTGCATTGTAAGTAATATAATCACATATCTGTGTCCCAGCTAAGGTTGCAAATACCTGAGTCTTGCAACCACCCCTGCCTCTACCTCAAGTGAGACTTCATCTGCTTCGCCAGTGTTGCCGAAAAGGGTCAGTAGTTAGGGTTTTGTTGGTGCGTTGTTGTATCATTGAACCCTGTGTCTGCCCCTGTGCCAACAAATGGTTCCATTGTCAGGACCTGAAACTGTGATTGCTAGGAACTGAGAAAGAAATTTTTTGTGCAAAGATTCTCTTTAGAAACCGTGAAATCACTGTGGGTAGATCTGTGCCCTAGTGCGCAGTATTCTACTGGCTTATAAAATCTGTGTTGAAAGGAAGAAGTACGATATGAAAGAAATAAGGCTAGATCTGAAGAAAATAAGCAATATCTGAATGCTTTGTGCTCTAAAAAAGGTAAAAGTAGAAGTTTTTGCAGAAAAGAGGTAAGATCTGCAAGCTCTGTGCTCTGATAAAGGTAAGAATAGTTAAAATTTTTAGATCTGAAAGCTTTGTGCTCTATAGAAGTAAGATAAGTGAAATTTTTTTTTCTAAAGCATGGATCTAGGTATGATTGATAGATTATGTCCTAGCAGGAAAACTAGGGCACTGCTAGATGAAAGAAAGCTTGATATGAATAGATATGATAAGAACAATGATATATATGTTATACCTATGCATAGAAGGACTATTTGGACTAATAAGTGGATGCAAGATTCTAGAAAGAATATTTTGCAGGCTAGCTACCATGATCCTGGTGCGCAGTACAGAAGAGGTTGGGGATCATTTAAAAGAAAGAGAGGATTAACCCTATGTTACAGTTGCAGAAAACTGAGACATCTAGCTAAGGAATGCCTTGGTGGAAGATCAAGTTGTCTCTATTGAAAATATTTGGACCATGAAGTATTGGATTTCCCTAGAATGATTGCTAAGCTTGAAAAGATGAATATGAACCAGGAAAACCCTAAGGCAGATCCAAAAATAGCGGAACCTCAAAAAGAATCAGAGAATATGTTACTGCAGATGAAAGACACCTTGAATGACCACCGACATGTCAGGTTATCAGAGATCTTTAAGGAAAAAGAATGCATCGCAGTAAGAATAGGAGACTTCAACATTGACTGTGTTTTTGATGAGGAAACACAGGTGAATGTTATGACAGAGAAAACTTGGGAAGCTATAGGGAGGCCTGCTATGACTCCATCCCTAGGAGGAATAGGGTTATTCAGAGGAAAACTAGTAAACCTATGTGGAAGGCTCACTTCAGATATCTACGAATGCTAATGGAACTTCGACAGAGGAAGATTTTGAGATTATCATATTTATTGAGGACAACGCCCCGTTTACTATGTTACTTGGAAATCCTTGGATTGAAAGAGATCAAGCCAGAAAGAAGGAAGAAGAAATTTTTTTAGAACAATAGAGAGAAGAGTTAAAAGACTTCATGACCAGAAGGATCGCGCAGTTGATGGAGGAACAAGAGAACAAATCGAAGATAATAGACACTAGGAGCCTAGATGTCGAAGTTTCAAGAGCATTAGAGAACTCACAAAAGACTGAAGTTTCTATCTTAGATAAAGAAGAGATGTTATACTTGAACCCTAAGAGAGAAACTCAATAGCGTGAAGTGACTATGCCCAAGGAAAATAGAAATTATAATAGGAAAAGAACTATTGAGATGAAGATCACTGGAAATAAATCTAGAAAGTTAAATAAGAAAAGAGCGAAGATTGAAAAGTTACAGGAGATTCAAAATGGAACATCGCAGAAATAAAATTTGCAGAATTCAAGCTTCACCAAGATATCAGAACAACGACATGGGTCACTTCACCCTGGCGAAGTGATATAGCCATTGGAGGCCAATATAGCTGTTTGACTGCCACTCCAAACAGGTCGTAAAACATTTATGGGTTACCCCTAGACTGTTGGGCAGTGCTAGAATGGATATAACAAAGTTAATGGATGCCCCATACCCATTGCAAGCAGATTGATGCTGAGATTGCCTATTTATCTCATTGCGCCATGCCTGAAGAACACTTTTTCCAACTGAGAAATCAAAGCTCGCAGACTAGCAAGTGTCTATAGTGCTCATCATGCCCTTGTTATTCATTCTTGTGTAGTGCCTAAGATCATTGTGACCCCGATTATTTATCCCGAGCGTATATGTCCAATGAGCTCACCACCGTTGAAGAATCTGTAACTGAATTTCTGCTTGATCTAATTACTTAGAGAGTTATGTCAGAAAGAGGAGTATCTACAAGTGTTCATGCATCATTGACAAGAGGCATAGCAGCTTCTCCGTCTACTCTCATGCAGGACCGTCCCGACAGGTCGATGAGAAGCATACTAAACATAGAAATGATTTGGCGAACGCTATGCTAATTCTGAGCATACACCCTACCTACCTACCTCCTCTGAGAAGCAATATTAACCATGATAGTGTACCAAGAGATTTTGAATATGCTTTAGTCACGGCGTACCTCCCGAAAGGGATACGTGTAGTTCAAACCGACCAAGATAAGCTCGCAGCATTGAAATTTAGTGATTTCAACCTGGGCGACAAGAAGGCATGTGGCATGCTCGCCCCACACAAGTATCTCACGAAGATAAAAGGTAAGAATTCAAAGATTATTGTGTAGTCTTGGACCCAGAACCTCATGCAGTCTACATTGTTGAATGTGATGAAGATTCCGCACTTTGGCAGGCATCAGGAAGTAAATGCATGTGTAAAGTTATTGTTGTCTTGCTACCACAGAGGATACCTATGGTTGAACTACTACATCACTGTGGATCTGACCTTGGTCCATCAAATCACAGGGCTTAGCATGCAGGGACCTGAACCAAAAGACTTTTACCCTGGAAAGACCTCAGACAGAGCACTATCAACGAAGATCAAAGAAATTTATGGTGATGTCGAGAAGGGCACACAAGGTTACAAGGTAGCCTCTATTCAGAGTGGCACAGTGCACCTTGCATGGAAGTTGATCACAGGAAAGCTAGTTCACAAGAACATGCCCACTCAAGTAATTGGCTTCGTAGTAGACCTCGCAGGGAAGTGCACATAAGGTATTCAAATGAATTGGGTGAAGTACTTAGTAAACCAGCTGGAAATGGATTGCACGGAAGCACAATACCATGGATACGGCTTCCACTTCAGCTGGCTTCTCATTCTGATTGCATTCATCACATGGGAGATGTTGGAAGGTGCGATTTTCCTATACATAGAACCCTTTGAACCTTTGGCTGTGAAGTTCAGTACCTTATGGTACTCGAATGATATGAGCAAGCAATGGCAGTCCAATGTCATATTTCATGCCTACTACAACTAGTTGAAGCTTGCCATCCAGTCTCAGCCTCGAATGACCCTGAACACCCTTCACAGGTTTCATCCCTTAATGAAGTTCAGCGTGGACCTCCACTTCATTTATATAACAACGCGCGGTGATGAGAATAAGCAGCAGTCACAGTCTTATTATAAGTTTACTGAGGAAGACATTGAAGAAATCACTAAGGACTGGTCAAAAAACCTTCTCATTCCAGTGAACCTCATGGACTTGTCTGATATTGATAGCCCTAAAACTGTGCCATATGTACCAGGACTGATCCAGATGAAGAATCCTAAAGAGATCCATGATGTGGACAACAGATCTATGAAGTCTACATCCATTACACCAAAGAAAGGAGGTAATGGTGAAGACTTAGAAGAAGTCGAGAAGAGGTCAGGAGATGAAGAGGACTCGTCAAAGAAAAGGAAGGGTTCACCTCCGAAACCTTCCTCCCAGAAGAAATCGAAAGAACCCGTAACTAAGATGAAGACCATGCTCACCCCAGATGACTTCAGTTTCCTCCTCGCAATTTTGAATGAATCCATAGAAGAGAAAACAAAAAAACAAGAAGCCAAGCAAGAGACAATGTACAACAGAATTGAAGCCGAGCTCCAAGGTGTGCAGCAGGCTCTTCAGTCGAACTGCGCAGTCTCCACTGCACCCCTACCAGAAGGAACCACAGAAGAGGGAGATGAACCAGTTCAACTCCACAGGATTACTGAAATAGTCGAAGTATGCCTTTGGAAAGAACATGAAGAAACAACGCAGGTCACCCAAACCTTAATGAAAGCATAGGAGGAGATAATCAAGCAACGCTGAGCTATAGAACAAGAGAAGGATGCCATCCAAGAAAAATTTGAAGAAGACAAAGAGAAGATCCAAAAAGAGAAAGAGCAGTTTCTCACAAAGCAGATCGGGATTGAAGAAGCAGTCGACAGAGAATTTCACTCTGTGATTGGCTTAGAGAAGAAGGCATAAGAACCCTTAGAACACCAAGTGATGAAGCTTGCTGAAGTTATTCAACAACTTCAACAAAGAGTTGTAGAATTAGAGCTTTAGACCATACCAAGTACCCCGCAAGAAGAGTGCGACCAGCGAGAAATAACTGCCCGGAGCATAGTAGAAAGGATTAAAGCACTCACTGAGGAATGAAAATAGTTAAGTAGCAGAAGTGCACAGATACAAGAGAACCTAACCAAGAATCCAAAATTACATAAATTGGAGTCGCAGCTCCTAGAGGTGAAGCATGAAGCCGAGAAGCTACAGGTGAAACTGAAGGCTCTGTCACCTGTAGAGAAAATGAAGCGATCTCAAGAACAATGAATCACATAGCAGTAGATCCATATGATACAGAAAAATATAATGGAAGTAACTCAACAACTTCAACCTTTGCAGGATAAGGCATGTTAACTCTTTTTAGATATTAAGAGTCAAGGAACAAAGATGGAGCAAGTCATGAATGCAACAGAACAAAGCCTAGAGGGACCAGTTAGTAACACACTCATATAAGAGTTCGTTGAACAAGAAGCAGTTTCAATGCAGCAGGTCGAAGCAGCTTGAGGCGTTCGAAGTAGAATTGGACAGACCTGAATGACTCAGGACAAGTCACAGGTGAGTGTTGGGGGCCTATTGGCCCTTGACCAGGTTTGGAGATACTTGGTCATATTTGACCATTTTTGGGACTTCGAACCCTGTCGAAGACGAAGCGCCAAGCGAAGTAGAGATCATGGGATCTCAGCCCACTTTGGGTCCTTTTTGGGTTTTTGGGATAATGTAATGGGAAAGGGATGTCAGCTTGTGGGTTTACCCACGTTTAGGCCCACTTTTGAAATGTATAAATAGATATCTAAGTGATGTAAGTAGATGCATATAACATATGGTGAAGAGGATTGGCCAAGGGCTTAGCGCTAATCTATGTGATTGACTTGCAAAGTTGAGTGAAAGTTTTGTAAGTGCTGAGTGCACAGATTGTAGGAAGGCTCCATGCTAGATCTACTCAAGGAAGGAGGATCTGGTGAGGTGCGTGCAGATCTCTTCTCCTATGCAGAGTAGGGTTTTGATAGCTCTGTGTTGTAGCCTGAGTCTTGCAACCACCCCTGCCTCTACCTTGGGTGAGACTTCATTTGCTTCGCAGGTGTTGCTGAAAAGGGTCGGTATTTAGGGTTTTGTTGGTGCGTTGTTGTATTGTTGAACCCTGGGTCTGCCCTTGTGCCAACAGAGGGAATTGATGTATCCCCCATCAATTGACATGAAACTTGTCATGGGAAGATAATAAGATATAGTAGACAAAAATGGACTGACACGGGTATGGGAACTGGTAACTTTGTAGATGGTTGAATTTTGAGTTATAGACTTCCCTTGAACATTGAGGCACGATATAAGACTTGGCATCATAGACTCGGAGTGGACCAAAAAATAATGAAACGAGTGTCGAGGCATTATTTGAATGGGTCAAAGGAGTAAGAAGACTCATAGGATTGGTTCAGTGCAGAGGCTTAATGGATTATCCAAGATTATGGTGAGGTGAAAACAAGTTCCATGTTCAAGGGTGACCATAAGAGCTGCTTTAAAAGATCTCAAGAAACTTGACCCACTTCCTTCAATTTTTTCTCCATCTAGATAGATGAGTACCTCTTGTTCGTTTAACGATCTTGAGGAGGATAACACATGCTCGATATAACTCACCTTCCATAAGTTCCTCTTCCTTTATTTAATGAAATGGAGGAAGTAAGGGTTCATCCCCAAATGGGCCCTTCAATGTGTAATTTAGCGAGTCCATAGAAGGAAAACTCAGTTGTTTTTCATGTTTAGGGAGTTTGAAAATATATTAAAGAATACTTTGGGGTTGTCCTTTTTCATGATTTTAGTCTTTGAGGTCCGAAAAAGTATAAAATGATAAGACATAGAACTCTTCTAGTCGATATTGACTAGAATGTTCCTTTTTTGTAGTTAGTCTGATGGGACCGAAAAAGGGATAATCTACTTCCCAACAGACATCTCTTCATATTTTAATGAGCTTGAAGTATGACAAAGTCTTCTCAATAAAATCACAAGGTCATCCAAAAAATATCTTCTTCATAAATTCTTTCATAGTCAAGTTGTTATGGCAAAAAATGTCATCAATTTATTTAAAATCGACAACAATTTAGGAATAAAACTTGAAAATAAAAATTTATAAATGTGAAAAAGAATGAATTAATTTGGACATATTAAAAATCAATTAGGGAAAAAAAAAAGTTATTCTCACATTTTGTTTTACCATTATCTTTTTCTTTGATTTTTTTCCCTTTTTGAAGTGGTTTTTTAGTGTTGATTGCGGGAGCTATAGGCGGCCATTCACGATTCCATCTAGATCAAGTTGGTTCTTTGTCCTTTCTCATTCATTTTCATGTCTTTTTATTATCTAATTTCAACCTTTAATTTATTATCTTGGGCTCCTCGAAAATACGTAGGGCACCGAATATTATTGACGCTCCCTTAAGTAATCGAGGGGGCGTTGATCGAGATTTCAATGCCCTAGTATATCCTATAGGGGAGAGATAGCGCTCTGTTCTTACCCTCTAGGGAGCTCTGGGCACAAAAAATAAAAGTTTTTTGTTTTTTAAGGCTGTGAAAAAGGTAATTATTTTCCTTGAAAACTTAGCTAATGTGATTCTTTCATGAATTTGCAGGCTTTCACTTAGCTGATCATGATTGAATTGAAATAAAGAGAACATGAATTCGATGATATGGCTACCTTACAAGACCCTCAAGCAAGGATAGCTCTATGAAACTGTGGCTTGCTAAAATACTTCAAGCTACAAAATATGAGAAAATAAGTCCTTTTACTCGAGTATTTGATCGAGTTATGGGACAATGATGAGAAATAATTCTAGATAGGATCAAACATGCTTGAGATAAACATGGACGATGTGTATTTCCTGATGGGGCTCTTGAAGAGGGGATCACCCATTATTTTGTTTGGACATCGGTCTACTCCATGACCGACAAAGGCAGATGTTGCCCAATATTGTGTACCGGGGTCATGCTTGGTAGGAGGAAGGATTTTCATTAAGGATGTGATGGATCTATCTCTACGATCCATTCTCTTCGCTATCACAAAACTGTCAGGAAGAACCAGTGCCCACCTTGATTCCAAGTCTCATATATCATATCCTATTCAATGCTTGGAGCCTTGGATTTTTAACTAGAGTGCAGGGTTTTTACGGAACATCAAAGAGAAGATCTATAAGTATCGAACATGAAGGAATTTTTTTTTTGGATACATATATTTCTTAGTTTAATTATTTATAGAGCGAGTTCCATAGGTGCAACCACATATTGCATTGGTAGCACGCCCCATGACTGAGCCCCGTATCGAGCGGTGGACGAGTCTTTCACCTAGGTTGGGAAATGAACCCTCAGCTTTTCATTTTATTGTTGACTTCTTTGCATGGTGGAGGAGACAACTCATGGTTATATAATATTTCCTGTATGTTGGAGTTGACTTTAGGGGCCGTGCAGATTTAGTGCTTCCCGAGGAGACACAGTGGGATGCATCAGGTACGAAATACCATAACCTTGTAACAATATTTTTGTTTTTATATGTTTTTATATATATAGATAGATAGATAGATAGATAGATAGATAGATAGATAGATATATAGATATATATTTTATGATAGGGGATCTAAGTCATTTTTTTTCATCATGCAGACAAAGGCACATCATGTCCGACAGGGATGCCAACACTAAGACATCGTAGAGATTCTTGGACAACAACATAAGTTGACATTGGAGTAGGAGGACTCTGAGATATGGAGAGGAACCTCTGTGGTTTGACCATGGGTGTTCCTTCCATGAGGATAAAATATGTACCTTTACATATACAAAGACATATAGTTGGGGTTCCTAAATGCTTTAGTCATCTGTTGTGATAGGTGGTGAGAGTAGTTGTGTGCTATGCTGAGCACAATGTGGTACAGAAAGAGGAGTAGAGTTTCCTGACACATAGTATTTTATGATGATACCATGGGCATAAAGGCCCACTTTTTGCCCTACTATTTACTTTTTGGATGATGTATTTTGACAAAAAAATTTCTATTTTATATATAGGCCTATATATACGAGTTTTGTGGTGGCTACTTATATTATATTTGTTTTTGTTTTATGTGATATTTTTTTATTTACATGATTTATGTCCCAAATGTTTATCTATGCGCAATATACCAATCTAGCATATAATTTTCTAACGAATCCATATTCATATTAAGTTCTCTCAATATATGTCTATATTCTAGAAATTCAAACGATCTCTCAAGACAATGAACCCTTAGATGGAGACATAGAAAAATTGGATTACGAAAAATGCATTAACAATTTAGTTGATGGACCACGAGTTGAGAATCAAGGTTGACAATCAATTGAGATATACCTAGAGAAGAAGCTTCGGTTAAAATTCGAATGATAGCATGATAAACATTATTGGTTGTAGATCCGAGGAAAATTCCTCCTGACCTCACTAACTTGCCATAGTGGTAAATGGCCCAAGATGCATACGTGATATTGTGGGTGTGTCGACTAGTGCCATATGCAAATCCAAAATAGATAGGAAAAGATGATGACATCTATGCATTCAAGTACAAAGAAAAGTATAAGCATTTTTATAGAATGGGGGAAAAATCATGCATGAAAAATCAAAGACACACCAAACCCAATACATATGGTACAATAATGTACAAAGCACACATGTGAGATATTCTATGCATAATACTTCTTTAGGTAAAGCCCATTTTAGGGCTTACTGAGAGATAATCCATCGTAATCCACTACTGCATAGGAACCTCTTTGTAACACTCATTTTATGATGTATGGCCCATGCCATATAGGTTATAACTTACTTGCACTAAGTGTTTCATGATATTGGTCATAGACCAAGACTAGATGTCGTTTTGTGAAAGCGTGAGGTTGGACAAACTTATCGTATTGAGTTTTGATGCATTTTTTATATGTCTCTTTGATGAGAGAAATGTCATGTTGGGATTCATCCAACTTAGTTGGATATAAAAATCATTCATCTTCAAAAGAAGTATGGGGTAGGATTTCTACAATGAGTTTTAAAGATGGAATCTCACATTCAATTGGTAACACTGCTTCCAACTGGAACGATGTAAATCTAGTGGCGGTTTCAACTGATAAGCCCAAAGTGCAGAGAAGATATTCAAATGCCAAGAGATTTTGTTCACTCCCACCATGCATTGAAGCATAGTCTCCAGGACTTTGTTGATGGCTTCAACTTGTCCATTTTCCCGAGGATAGTAAGGGGATGGATTTTCATGGTGAAAACCTATCTTGGTGCATAATTCACCCATCATCTGGTTCTAGAAATGGGATACATGATCAATTACAATAGCTTGTGGGACTCCAAAGAGAGCGATGATGTGATTGAACAAAAAAAGTGTTGCAGATCATCCATCGTTAAGAAATGTAGGCATAGCCTCAACCCATTTAGTAAAATAATTGACAACAACGATAATATAACCATGCCCCCTGGGTGAGGCAGGATTACATTGCATGAAATTGATACCCAATTTGGAAAAGGGGCTGATGAATACAATAGGATGAAGTGGAGTTGGGTGAGTGTGTGCTTTCTTCTGAAAAATATGGCAGGGTGGGCATTGTTTAACGGCCTCAATGAAATATTTGAATATGGAAGGCCAAAAATAACCATAACCATCCCAGAAAGATGTCTTCCATAAGCGCTAAGGTGACAATCATTTAAAACTTGTTCATACTCTTCATGGGTTAACAAAATTCGTAAAACAGTGTCAATACCTCGATGATACAAAGTGTCAGCAATGATAAGGTAGTGTTTTGAATGGTGTCTAATGCAACGTCATTCATCACGTGAAATTATGGGATGAAAGCATTGGGTCTGGATATAGATAAGAATGTATCCATTTCATGGATCGGATTTACTAATGAGGAACATTGATTCATCAGGAAGGGAATCAATGGGCTCAGTATTCTCATCAGTCTGCGGAAGATCACAAATTAATTCTACAAAAACCAATGATTTCTTAGCTTTGGATTTTTCAAACTTGAGATCGAATTCTTGGAGAATGGCGATCCATTTCAAATATTTTCCACCAAGTACTTGACGAGTCAAGATGTGGTACATGGGGTTCAAGTCCGAAATGACAGTGGTAGTGCGGAGCAGAATATAATGGTGAAATCTTTGGATGAAAATAAATACTACCAAAGCCAACTTTTTGACATGTGAATAATGGAGTTCAAGACCTAAAAGGCTCTTACTTAAATAGGATATCGCATGTTCAACACCATCATCATCCTCTTGTACAAACACCATAACAATAGTGGAAGTGAAGGCAGCCAAATAAAGGATGTAATCTTTCGCATAGTTGGGTGGATGAAAAAGCAGTGTATCCATTAAAGCATGCATGATATCATCAAATGAGCATTGAGCAGTTGAATCCTAGATGGAAGGGTCATATTTCTACAACAATTTCATGAATCCTTTAGCAATTTCATCATAATTTCATATAAAATGGCGAAGAAAGTTTTCCTTCCCTTGAAAACTTTGCAGTTGGGTAAGATTGTTGGGAGGGGATAAAGAGAGAATGGATTTGAATTTTATGGGATCCACCCTAATCCCATCTTTGGATACTACAAGGCCGAGGAGTCTCCCTGATTCAAAAACAAAAATGCATTTATGGGGGTTCAAACGTATTTTGTAAAACCTGCATCTAAGAAATATTTCCCTTAAATGACCAATATGATCTCGTCGATGAGACGAGTGAGCTGAAAAGTCATCGAGATAATGTTCAACGATGTTTGATGTCATTGAACACATACGACATAGCCATATGAAATGTGGATCCAATGTTTTTAAGGACAAAAGGTAATTTCCGATAGGTGAAAGTCCCCCATGGGAAGATGAAGGATGTTTTGTGTTGATCATCAGGTAAAATGTTGATTTGGTTATATCCATAAAAGCCATCCATAAAAGAGAAAATGGCACTTCCAGCACAATTATCAATAATCTGGTCGATAAAGGGTGTAGGGTAATTGTCCTTCGGACAAGCCTTATTTAGATCCCAATAATCGACACAAACACAAATTTTCCCTTATTTATTGGCAACCAAAATGATGTTGGAAACCCATTCGTCAGAGGTATGAGATAAATAAAACCGGATTTTAATAAATTTTCTACTTCTGCCTTGACTGCTGTAGTTTTCCTGGGATGAACCAGGTGAATTTTTTGTCTCACAGGTTTGACTCCTGGGTAAGTTTTGATTTCATGCACAATGATCAAAGGATCAATCCCTGGAACTTCTTCGTAGCTCCAGGTGAATATGTCGCATAATTATTTAAACAAGGGGACATAAGTTTTAAACTGTTGAGTTGACCAATTGGCACCTAGTTGTATGTTTTCCACAATACCTTCTTTTATGGATATGTCAACGCTAATGTTTTGAGATATATTTCCCAAATTAACCTAAGAGATGGTATCTTGAGTGAGTACTAGATATTGGGGAGCATCAACGATATCGGTAGGAAAGATAGATGAAATATCCTTCTCAATCTCCATCCAAACTAGGAAGAAAGGATGAATGATGGTAGTTGTCATCCCAAGGTGCCTCCTCGATACTAAGCATTTCCATAATGGATTCATCCGATGGAAAAATTCATAGGATGTAATCAAAAGTGGAGGATAGGTAATCTAACCAAGATGGTAGAGAACATGAAGTAGACGCCAACAAATGTTGGTCATTCGATGAATGAGAGGTAGATTGAATGGACTCATACTCGACCTCTACAGGACTAAGTGGCATAGTGTCACTTAGTGTATCGAATTATAAGGGACTAGGTATGATCCATGGATCATATGATTCGAGGGATTGGTGTACCATAGTCGAAATCATATTAACTGTTGTGATATGTTGCATGGTTAGAGGAAGAGATGTAGGGAAAGTACCCATGAGTGAAGAATATTTCATTAGACCTATTCCGACACTTTCATAAGTAATATTTGAGTCCCCCAAAAATGTAATATTGTTGGTTGATTGAGTGCGAGCATCAGGGGTACAGTAATCTAACTGATCGATGGTCACAATTTTACCTTGATGAGGGAATTGGACACATTGAAAAAATGATGAAGTGACAACAGTCATAGCATAGAATCAACTTCTTCCTAGCAACAATTTATAATCAAGGAGAGTGTCAACTACTTCTACATGAACGAAAACAATTTGTTGCCCTAGTTGAATGGCTAAGGATTGTAATAATCCATGAGGTTGAAAAAATCTTCCATCAAATGATTTTAACATGGTGGGGGATTGAATAAGGCCATGTGATTTAAGGCCTTTCCAGCAAGCTAAGGACATGACACATGATGATTCTCCCTCATCCAAGATAGTACGATGAATATGTTTATTATGGACAATGACATCAATTTGGAAAGAAAGTTGGTGAGAGATTCGTGATTTAAAATTATCCAGGTTGAACGTGATATTAGTGGATGACTTAGGATCTATAGCTCTGATGGATTCCAAGAGAATTTTACTTTGGCTAGGGCAGAGTTATATAACTTCGAGATCTGGCATGGAGCAAGGTGATTGGAACAAATCTTCAACAATTTTGTAGTTTTGAGCAGCACGAGAGTTAGGATTAAAGGTCGAATTTCTGATTTTGCTCTTAGGTGGGTGTAAGATAGAGTCAAAACTTGGTTTCTCAATCTAGAGTAATTGAAGTGGAAGGTGGAGCATGTGTAGTTCCATTCTTTACAATTTATTTACTATGTTTACATGGTGGTGTGTCATATTTCGTAGTGTGAGTGGTCAAATCTACCCCATTAAACATACAATTGTGTGCACTCGATGAAGCATCCTCGCTACAAGGATGACCTAGGTTGCCTCCTTGGAGAGGTGCAAGATTTTGTTCAATCAATGACTGTTTTTGTGGAAAAGGATGTGTCAATACAATGGGTTGAGACTTTCCTTTAAAATGTTTAGCAACTTCTTCTCGATGGGGATAGTCTCATGTGTAGTGATCTTCAGCACAAATGAGACATGGAAATTTAAGTTTGCATTGTGTTTTTTCAGTAGTAGGTGGTTGTGCTTGTGTTTTTTGATTTTCAGTTTGATTATTATTTTTCTTGGGTTTATTCTTAGTTTTATTTCCCCCCCTCCTAATGGTTTTGGAGAAGCAGATTGGACTCCATTCACTACATATACTTGAGTAGGGGTGGATTTTGATGAGAGTGGAGTCTGCATGGTAGATGGGAAAATTATTGAATGATTGGTTGTGTCATTCGACTGTGAACTAGACTGGGTTTTGACGAAACCGACAACTCCATCCAAATAAGTGGTGGAGGATGGTTTTGATGGATCAGTTGATGTATGGGGTGAGTTTGGGATCAATTCATACAAAGTACCGGATTGTGAATAAACCAAATCCAAATACTGGGAATGAGCAATAGATTCCTCTTCTATGACTACACCACCCATGTCTACATCACGAGCGATAGGAGGTAATAAATATTTGGTAAACCATTCAGCCAAAAATTGGTCTAGAATGGTTTCTTTAATCAACCGTCGTTGTTGTCTCCATTCATGAATATGATTAGAGATATGTACGAAGTTAGTTTGATGAATGTAGGTCAAAATTTCCATGCCAGTTTCGTATCGGATGGGAAATTGGAAGTGAGTGAGGAAATCCATGGCAAGTGAATTAAAATCTTGAAACGTTTCATGTTGTAGCTTAATGGACCATTTAACCGCTAAACCTGTAAGTGTATGCTAAAAAAAGACGTAAATGAATAGAATCATCCACCAATGAGTTTGATGAGAACCACAGATGAAAAGTCATGACATGATTATTAGGGTCTTCTCCAGGTTTTCTGTCAAAATTTGGAATATTAGAATGTAATTTGGCTGGAATGACTAGCCAAAAAGGGGAGTGTAATATGGGATTGCTTTTTAATATCGACATATCCAGTAGATCTAAAGTGGCTAATAATAGTAACTATCGATTGTCTTGAGGATGATAGTGGTGTGGCATAGGAACACCAATAGGATCGTAAACTGGTTGAGGTGGATAATTATATCCAATGGGTCCTCCCATATGTTGTTGTTGTGGATTTTGACCAGCAAAATTAGGATTCATTTCTTGAGAGATTTGCATAAAAGGAGAAGGAAAACCCATTTGTACCTGGGGGGGATAACTAGTGTAACCCGAGGGAGGATAGTTAGCTTGACTTTGGGGCGGGTAACTAGGTTGACCCTGAGGAGGGTAAGGAATTTTTCCTTAGGGAGGAAAATATGGTTGACCTTAAGGACCCCAAGTGGGATTTGGGACCCCTTGGAAGGGTTGTCCAGAATATAATCCAAAAGGATTGGGATTTAATTTTTCTCACTGCGGGTTGGGATTTGATGATCCTCCCTGATGTGTTGATGAAAAACTCCTCCCTGGGGTGGTCCCTAGGATTGTTGTGGGTTTTCGGTAAATGGAGGTTGGAATTGTCCCCCTGTCATTGGTTGGGTAGAAACTAGGATTTTTCCAGTAAAAGGGGGTTGCCTCCCAGTCGTAAGTTGTCCACTGAAGGAAGTTTCCCCCCTGATAGGCATTTTTCCACTGAAGGAGGGTTTACCTCCAGTCGAGATTTTTCCACTGAAAGAGGGTTTCCCCTCAGTATGGATTTGTCTCGCAGTTGGGTTTTTTTGTACAATGGGGTTTTGCATTCTTTGATGTGAAGGTGTCGTGATGAGATTTTGTGGCGTAAATGAAGCTTCTGCTTGAAGAGGGATGGTAGGTGTAATTGTTAGGGTACTTTGCAAATGACTAGGTAACACAACTCATGTTTCACTCGTAACTTGTCCTAAAGCGGTAGTGGTATTGATTGTTTGTTCGACAGAATGGTCAATAGGCTAACCTGATGGTCCTGCATCTGTACCGATGGTGGTAGATGTATGTCAAGGGTTAAAGAGTGGTCGACCAAAATTAATTTTTTCATAAATATCCTGACTCGATGGATTTCTCCATATAGAAAGAATAAGAGTTTGTTGTGGATCTACCATTTCAGTAGAGAGAGCATGGGTAGTATATTCTTCATTGAAATTTGGTTGTCGTGGTTCCATGTCTAGTTGATCATATGGCCTTGACGGTAGTCTAGGGTGATCTTCTACTACGATGTTACATGAGGAGTCCACCCAGATAAGGAGTGGATCGTGAGGGATTTTCAAATTCAGGTTTGCAATAAGGGTGGAACTTTCCTGAACCACTACTAAATCTCTCTCAGGATTTTTTATCAAAGGAGTGGTGACAGTCCCAACGTATGAATAGTTTTCGGCCTGTTCATGGTAAGTGTCTTAAGGTGAGTTAGAAGGTATGGGTTTGTATCCTTCTGGAGGAAACCTTTGCATCCTATGTGATATACAAAGAACTTTCTTAGCCACAGTACCAATTTTAAGGAAAATTAAAGTAAACAAACAACATACACTAAAAAATCTAGAGAACCAACAAGAAAAATAATAACTTCTCTCAATGAGTGTACTAGTTAGTGATGAAATCCAACATCGCATGATAAAAGTGAGAAGGGGATAGGGTTTTCATTGGTGGACTAGTTATGTTAGTGGCTTGCTTAATAGACTTACACCTTGGTACAAGTTCCCTCAAAGTTTTACCCATGGGTTACCCTCCAAGGAGCCCGAGTGAGTTTGACCAACGTCTGTTCTAGGTACAACGAAGACTTCCCTTCACCGTCACCTCATGTAAGGATTTTGAATATTATGGCCACTAAGGATACCAATTCATATTCAGCCTTTGGGTGGGTACAATCAATAGTTGAGTCCAAATGTATGGGCAGATATCAAGTCCAAAATTATACAAGAGAACTAAGGACAAATGGACTGGTAAACTCCAAAGGACCCCAAACAGATTCAAAATTCATGAACTCTGAGACCAAATGAAAACAATTGATCCTCAAGAAGAACCCCCAATATACGATTTCACCACTACAATTGGTTAAGCCTCATAGGGATAATATATGTTTCTCTCCCACACTTGACCTTGTGTTTAACCCTTGTGTGAGAGGGGGATCCCAGCTATGCTTATATGAAGGTTGGATTTTCTCTCCCTATCACAAGATTATGAGTTTGTCTTAAATTATTTGGAGAGTTATTCTCAAATCCTACTCCAAAGCTCTAGTCCTAGTCTATTATTGGTGTAAACATCTCAAAAAATAAAATTTTCTAGTTCAATTTTAATTAGCATTTATTTTTGCAGTTGTTTGTTATACAAGGGTGACTGATAGCGAAACTGATGATGTTTGAGACTTGAATCCACAAGAAGGTAAAAATAATTATATGTAAATTCTATTTTCAATGAACTTCTAGCTACGGGAAGGAGAATAGTTTATTTTCTTACGTCATTAAAAAACACTAAAGAAAGAAAAATTTTATGCTATTTTGTTCTCAAACAAGATTTCAGACAATTTCCAAAATAAAGAAAAAAAAATTAACATCGAAAACCAATGCATATAAATACTTCTTTGTTTGATTGCATATGTAGACAAAGATATTCGTTTAATACTTCGTACTTTCACTAATAATGAAAAAGGTTCACTACTGTGATTTGAAAAAGTAAGAAGTAAAAAGCACACAAACAAATACACTCTCAGCAGTAAACAAGAGACCGAAAGAAAAAACAACTACCAAATTGTTCACTCAAAGAATAAAACTAAGAAATCAAAAGTCATACTTTAAAGTCTTCAAGAATTGAGTAAGGGATCAAATATAAAGAAAACAATAGATCTATGATCGATGATATTCCCTGTGAAATCATCCAATCAATCAGATAATCAAGAAGAGTGGAAAAAAGATACCAAATTTGAAAAAGAAAGGTTGATTTTGTAATAAGGAAAGACAACAAAAACTCAATAAGGACTAAAAATAATGGAAGAAAACAAGTTTTAGTCAAACAGAGGAAACGATCAGGCAGAATAAATTCTAAGTTAGAGAAAGAGATCCAAAGACTATGCCCAACAAGAAAGAAACCTTGAAATTCCCAAAGAAAGGAAAATCAACACTTTAGTAACCAAGACACCAAAGCACTACAGTGATCCCTAGTAGACTCTAGGGGAGCATTGATCAAGGAATAATGCTCTGAACTAAACTGCAGGGGAGTGCTAGTTCTGAGGAAATTTTGAAAAAAAATCTCAAAAAGCACAACAACTCAGGAATATTAAGAGGCTCTATGAGACAACTAGAAAATACAAAACAGATGTAAGAAAAGATCAAATCAGAAGATAGGATCTAAGGATAGGAAAAAGTCATGGAAAAACCAAGGGAAGAACAAAATGAAAGTTCCTCCCCAGTGGATTCACCAAATTCTGTTACAGAAATATTCCCATGTGGACAGGTGAACTTTCCCTTGGATTATTGACCCCTATACCAAGACAGAAACAATCATTTGGACACAACCATTCCTATAAACCCATTTATGATGTTTTTCTTAGTTTCTTATGTATACAATCTTGATCCAACTTCTAGCACAAATCAACACCTGCAATGAACATCAATAAACATACGACTTCCTTCTACTCTAATGGATTAAGAAAAGAAAATTCATCTATGCAAATTAGATTAAACATAGAAAAGTGCATGAAACCACAGGCCAAGTATATTAGAAGAGAACTTCAAAGGGAAACTTACAATCTTCAAATGATGTTGTAGTAACCTCTCCAAGTCCTTCTCATACAACCCTTGCTCGAAAGATCCATAATCAAAATAACAATTCTTTGTTGATTTTCTCCCCCTTTTCACCATGGGAATGCCTCCATTTATAAGCTTTGAGAGGCTCAACTAATTTGGGTATATTTGGAATTGGTCGAGGATATGGCTTCAAGATTTGTGATATCTTCCTTAGATGTAGCCCTGGAGTTAGATTCAAGCCAAACTAACCTTATCCATCCATATATGTCTTTAGAAGAAAGTGGGATTTCTTCCAATATTTCCTCAACCAACCCAGTGCTCTCTTAATATGGGAAACATATCGCTACAACGCTCCCCCTTATATGGACAAGGGGCACTAGCACTCCTTGTGTATGAGGAGGGAAGCACTGATATTCCAAAAGGGTACCAAGATGAGTAATTCCCTAGTAAAAACATTTGTTCCTACTACCAGATGATGGGGCTTCCTCTTCTAACATGTTTTAGGGGTTTTAGAAAGTGTGTTCATGGTTTCGTTCATGATACGACACTTAGGGAAAGAGAATGTGACACTTATGACACTTACGGAAATTAAAATGTGACATTGTCGAAGAGACAAACTTTGATGTGTAATAGTTGGGCACAAGGCTAAGTTGTTGAGTGTTTTTTTTCTCTTCTTCTACAGACTTTTCTTGTATGATAATGGAGTATTTGCAGCCACATACATGGCTTCCAAATATTTGGTAATGAAGAACATTTCTCATGAATAAATTCCACAAATAATTTCTTCGTGGTTGATCTTAATTGTATCTTGTAACTTTGAGTTTTAAGTATGAAATATTTGAGGTTTACCTATCAATTTCTCTTTCTTACTAATTTCAGTACTCTGTTAAAATTCATTGAGATGATCAAATCATTCTCAAATATTTCTTATGAAAAATATATGGATTCTTTTATATATGATTAAGAAGATTGTGTGTGATGTTGATCACAATTAAATTCTGATGTTGACACCATCCTTCAATCTTTTCTTATTGTAAAAATACTTTTGCTCCACATAAAGATTGTATTCAAGTTGTTGAAAAACCATTTTATTTCATAATCTCAAGTAATAAATATTTAGGGTTTGCTTCCTAGCACTCTCCTTATCCAATATATTCAAATATATGTCTTTTAGCCAAAGAGGAGAACTACCTCTTTAAAAACACATGAAGATTCATATTCTCGTGAGGTTTCCGTTTTGGTCCTGACAGATTCCAACGTCAACAGTACAAAACATTGATCTTTGGTGTAATTGAGAGAAGATAATTTAGTGGAATGTTCTAAAAAAATAATCTGAGTTTGAATATGGTCAAGACATGGAATTTCATTGGATTCCCCAAAAAATGCCCCTGTCCTGAATCAAGATTCATCATGTTAAGTCTCAATTGTTTCGAATAAGGAATAATACATGATCAATGCTTCACATATTCCTTTATCTTATCAAATGAACCGATGGATTCCAAGATGGCCTCATTTGAAGGAAACTTGAAATCTAGGAAATCATATGAATTTGGAGAGTCAACAACTCAAGTGTGTGGAGTAGGATGATCATATTCCATATTAGGATGGATTTTCTAACCAGTCTCAACAAATTCCAACTAGATCTCCAAGGAGGAAATATTAATCACCTGAAGTGGCATGTGGTCCTCATAAGACTCCAATTCCAAAGGATTTAGTACCACCCAAGGATTAGACAATCCAAGGGATCCACTGGTAACATAAGTGACCATATTGATAGGAGCCACGTTTTGAGAAGGAGGTGGTGGGGGAAGGGAAAATGTACCCATCAAGGAGGAATATTTGAACATCCAAGCACCTAGATGATGTGCCTCAATAATGCCTATATAAAGGGCCCATAAAAGACACATTTTTTACTACCATGTACCCAAGAACTCACATTTTTTACCGCGCCTAATATGAAATGTGGTTGTTTTGCAATTTATTTAATGAATTAGTTTGAGATTGAGTTTGAGATTTGGGATATGAGTAATGTTTATATTTTTTCCTAAAATTCATGATAAAATAGTATGTGTAGCCTAACCTCCACAAGTCAAACTACTCATGAATGGATGAACATCCCAACACATGGATGTTATAACCCTAAATTTCTCTACACATGCATACATGGCCTTGGCCCTCTTACTTGCATTTTTTTCCAAAGCACCGCTGAGTTGCTCTTTTTAAAAAATCAATTTTTTTAAGATGTACGTGCCCTACACCAATATTTCCTGTGTACATATGCTTTCTGCACCACTACATCTCACGTACATACACATGTTGCACCATTACAGCGTTTGTATACTTGCAAAAGTTGCAAAAAATAAAAAGTTGCAAGGATTCGTTGAGATTACAGGCTATTGGGTAGTTTCCCAACTAATCCACCTGCTACAGCCTGTCACCCAACTTAATAACCATCCTTTTTTCATATAAAGGGAGTTGTTGGGGTCTCATTCCAAATATAAGAATAAGAATAGTGAAACTCTACCTGATTTCACTTCCCCTCCTTGCCCAAGATATCACATCCCTTTTGTGAGAATTGCCTCAACATTCCATCATTATCCCCTTCTCCCCCATATAACCCATTCACTTCTCAAGAAGAGATTAGAAGGTTGAGAGTAGAATATTATAGAAAGGTGCACTTGGAGCTTGGTCAAGAGGATCCCAGACCAGGTTCGCAGATGATAGCCGAACTTGATTATAAAGGTATAATCATTGTGTTATTAATAAAAGAATTACTTTTCCTATCCCAAATTATGGTGTACTGAATTCTTTTATTGGTTTATGATTTTACATACTAACATATAACCCTAACTTGTATATGGAATAGCATGCTTTTCGTTTCCTGTTTGTCAGTATTTGGATGCAGGTCATCCCTGGGAGGAGGCGTGCAGTCAGTGAAACTTCCAAGCACGAGGAGGCCATCTCCAGACGTGGGATTCGAGGTATAGTTAACCAATATCCTTTTCCTTTCTTTCTTCATATGACTTGTGGTATGTTTGGGGTATTTTAGAGAAGTAGTTGAATTTTATATGGTCAATTGATCTACCTACATTCTGAACCATGGTGTAGTCATAGGGGGGGTTTTCCCGCTAGAAGAAATGGCGACCATACTGGGAAAGCCTTTATGGTTTTTTAGGGGATTTCAGTTTGTGTGATTGGTTTTTCTACCTTTCGAGTTTCTGTTGAGTCTTCTGAGTCTTTTAAGGGATTCTGGTCACCTTCAGATGCCATACCAGTTCTCCCTGTCCTATAATACTATTTGTTTCTTTCTTTTTTAAATAATTATAGAGGTGTACACACCCTTCTTTGGGTCATCCCACGTACATATGTGCTCTGATAAATAAACAACCCGCATACATATGCAGGCTGATGAAGTAACAATAGCGTATCTGGTTCAAGAATTGTTATTTGAAAAAGAGGCAACCAACCTATTTCCTGATGGAGGTTTATACTTATCAGGGTTTATTGATAGAGTTCAGAGTCTCTATTTTTATAGCCATAGTTTGGGTTAGAATTTAGTTTACTTATCTTTTTGAAGTTTCTTGTGTTTACTTCTGAAAGGGTTTTAAGCAAGCCTTTTGAATTAGTGAGTTGTCTGTTTGGTTTCTTTAGTGATTCCATGCGATCCACAGTGGGCCAAATATTTGTTTCAGTCTTGTCGTGGTTTTCTTTTTACCCCATTCATTTGCTTTAAAAAAAAGAGAAAAGAAGATTTATTTCAGTTTTTCTATTTGAAGCAATTTTGAAGAAAAAAAATTCATTTTTATTTTGGTAAAGTAGTTGGAGTTAGTTATTTTACTAGAAAGGAAAAAGAGTCTATTTTTTTAAGTTCTTTACTAATTGCTTGAAACTTAAGTAGCTTGTAGTCAAGCGAAAATTCATTTTAGGTTTTTCTTTTAAAGATCTTGAAAAAAGTTAGTTAAAGAAAATTTGGTGACAAAGACTTAGTTGTAAATATTTACTTTTGACTAGAAGTAATTTTTCTTTCAAGTTTTGTCTTTTTCTCCTCTTCTCATCTCTTATAACATCACTAGTTTCATCGCCATATCACTTGAGTTAATCAAGCCATTAAAACAAATGCTAAATCTAAAATTAATTAGACTTTTTATCTTTGTAAGTTCAACCAACTAGTTTAGGGTTAGGGATTTGAATTAGGTTGGAGAGGAAACTCTTCAAAGTTGTTAAACAAACATTGGAGTCAGAGCTAGGGAGTTTTAAAGTCTAGTGATGTAAAATTTATCTGGGACCACTCTCTAACATAGGGGATAAACACGAGGTTGCGTGAGAAAAGGCAACGAAGATAACCCCTCCAAAGCCGGACTAAACGTAGTGGGCAACACATATTGAGGATTTGTCTTGGGAATACTATCGCCTTCATTTTCCTATGGATATTTGTGGACCTCAAATCCATTTGAGATCCTCTGTTGTCTTCTGTACCACTTGCTTTCGATACCCATGATAGGTTTTAGACTTGTTATCCTGCTCATTGCAGTCTACCCGACTGTCGACTGTACCCACATGGTGACTGTTTGCAAGATGGCAACTTAGTTGCCCATTTTCTAAGGACTTACATGGGTGACTGCGGGGGTATACCATGATACCTAGGGTAGACTTCCAGTCACACTTTGTAGAGTATACCCAGAGGGTGCTTTCGTGTTCGATTTTCACTTGCACTGGTAAGTTTCTCTAGTGTTGACTAGCGTAACTATTTTTCCTACTAGATAGTGGTCTACTTGATTTATCTTATAGGAATATTTCTAGTGTGTTCTTAGTTTAGAATGCTAGTTAAATCCTTAAAGTGTCATTTGATATTTTCACAAAGTGGAATATCAAGAGCTCCATCGGTCACGAAGGCTTCAGGGCATACAACCGGTTGCATTAGAGCCACCACCGCCACCGTTATGGTGAAGACTTGACCAGAAAGGGTCATTCAAGGTGATCGGGCCGTAGGAAACTGTGCCCGAGCCTGCTCCGAGAGGAGATTATTTGACTCCATAGGAACCTACTGTTTCTGAAATTGGAGTGGAAGCTCTTGGGCCAGCCAAACCTCCGATCACTGACTTGTCGGCACCAATCTTAGTACAATTTGTCCCTCCTAAGGTGACACCTATCGAGCGTCAGTTTGTCTTACAAGTAGCCATGGAAGAAAATGCTTCTACTTCCTCTAGGAGTCCTCATACTCCCATTTCGGCTACTACCACAGGGGGTATGTTGCCTCCTAACCCACCTTCTCCAGTCCAGACCACAGTGGTATCGACTCCCTCTATGTCGGGCAATGGTCTAGTACTGTCATCGATGACAACCACTGCTTCATTTACACAGAGTGTGATAGGGCCTCCATTTTCATATGGTATGCCTATCTTCGATTCAAACTCATTCCTTACCTTCTCCACCCTATAGACCATGGGTCTAGGGGTAGGGAGCTCAAACACTCCCATGCAAGGGTCTATCGGGGGAAATTCAATCCCCTTCAATTCTATCCCTTCGGTGGGGGTCATATACCTCCTTCATCCCCCTCGCTTGGTGGTGCTTTCCAACAACCCATCGGGCTGAATGCTAACTACAACTTGGTTGGAGTAGGAATTTTAGGACCTTCATATTACACTAGGCTAGTGGGATCCATGCCATTCTCTTTGTTCGACGTTTTTGGTAATAACGCTTTTTCTTCGGCTGTCGTCTCGATAGGGGGAAACCTCGGTTTTGGGGCAACATAATCCTGTGCAGGATACTATTCCTACACAAGGGGAAAGTACATGAGTTTTCTCCTAACAAGGACTTTGGAGTCCTTGGCAGGGATCAACTCCCTCACAAGGGATTTTGGTCGGGGGAAACCCATTCCATGGTCAATGGGACACAACGCAGGGAGAAATCCCCGCCCAATCCACGTCATCCAATTACGGGAATAAACTGATGATATCCTAAAAAATGTAGTTTTCGTATGCTGGTCAAAGCCATAGTTTCTACCAGAACCCTGTCCATCAAGCCAACTTTTCTTGGCAACCTCGTGCTAATCAAAATCCAAGACCCCTTTTTCTTGTACATAGTACCCAACCTAGACTACCATTTCTGTCAAAGCTACATCTACCAGACTTGTCAATGTTTCTTAACGAGTTGATTTGTCATGATCCATGTTGGCCCCCCATGTTGACTAAGTTTCCCTCGTATATTCCAAAATTTGAAGGCAAGCCTGGCGAAGACCTGGGTGATCACATGACAACTTTCCAATTATGGTGCTCATCAAACTCACTGCAAGATGACTCTGTACAGTTGCGATTGTTTCAATGCACTCTTATCAGGGGTGCCATAAAATGGTATATTGAGCTCGACCACTCAAGGTATTCTTACTTTAATGACTTGGCGATGGTCTTCCTAAACCATTTCCAATTACCTGTGAGATACGATGTCAGAACTGAATCGCTAGCAAACTTTAAGAAGACTAAGGTTGACCATATCTCTGATCACATCTAAGAATGGAGGATTCAGAAGAGATTGATTAAGGTACAGGTCCCACTGAATTTCTTTTTGGAGTGGTTCTTGAAGTCCTTGGTACCAGTTGTATCCAAGGATGTTGCAACTTCGGGAGTGTTTTCAGAGGAGGAGGCGATAATGAGAGCGCAACATCTCGAACTAATTTACTCTCAGTCTAACTTACTCTATGAGATATTTCTAGATATGCCATGGTCCATCCTCGACAAGACCAAATAAAAGTCAGGACCACAAGCCAATGTTATTGTGGGATTAACACAAGGAAATTCCACCGATATGTTGTCAAATCAATTGCAACAATTTTCGATACAACAGATGGTGACCAGCCAGACATTCAGTTTGGATTTTCCCCCTACCCAAATTTCGAATGTACACAGTGTACATTCAAAAAACCTGAAGGAAAAATAGCAGCCTGAAGGAAAGAAAAAACAACAGAACAAGAAGGGTAAAGGGGAAAAAAAGGATAATAACAATGTTGGCGGGGCCAAAACAAAGAACAAAAATTTGAAGTATCCATGTAACCTTTGCACAAAAGACCACCCAACTAACCTATGCCCTCGAATTGCGGAGGCTCAGAAGCTATTGGTGCAACAACAACCTGTTGTGCTGACGAACCAATTTCCACATGGGAAAAACATGGCTCAAGCCTCAACATCTTCAAGCACAGAAGGGGGTAGTCAGGGACCCCCGCATATACTGGTAATACCTCGACCGTGAATGTTTACATGTTTAAAGGTGACACTCATATAATGACCAAGGCCCAAGATTATGGAATTTCAAACTCTACCAAAAAGGGTAAAGAATCAACAAACCCACCAGTTCCTCTCCAGATTGAGAAGATGATGGGAGAAACAATGACACACATCCCCAAAGGTGTGTTCAAGAAAGCTTCTAATAATATGAACATGAGGGTTGCTTAGAAATACTTCGTTGTGGAAGCTTTGGCACAAAACCCTTGTGCGATGTCCGCTTTGGAAGTCCCACAAAATTTCCCTTCGCAGAGAAAAGCCCTGTTATTCACCTTGGGATCTATAGAGACTTGTAACTCGGGAGTGATCACTCTCGATCCAATCGACTTGAAACCTCATCTTCCTTACCACATTGTGTTTCAGATAGTAGTGGCTCACACCACATAATATTTTACTCATAATATCTTCCATATGGTGGTTGAAGAGGGTTCCTCGACTTGCATGATGTCATTGGCGTGTTGGAAGGCCATTAGCCAACCCATTTTGTCTTCATCACCTACTTTGCTTACGACATTCGATGGTCATTCGTTCAGACCACATGGAATCATTCCTTCTTTCCCCGTGCAGTTAGGAGGGAAGATCGTGTGCGTCGAAGTTGAAGTGGTCAATGCACCTCTCGAATAAAACCCTTTGTTAGGAAGGATTTGGACCTATGCAATGCATGCAGTGGTTGCCACAGTTTTTCGAGTCTTGTTGTTTCCACACAAGGGTCAAATCATGACCATTAATGAGTTTTACTTCTCCCATCTTGACCCTTCATCGGGGGCATCCACAGTCCCGATGATTGATAATCCTTAGCCTGACACTGTAAACGTGGGAGTTGGCTTGTGTCCATAGTTGATGGGTACTTTCGATTACCCACCTCTTTCTAGCGATGTCAAGCTCATATCGACTTCCCTTGACCAGCCTAGGGATGAAAATTTTCAAATTTTGTCATTCCGAACGACTTACGTCCACAATCTATGGCCTCTTCCTTCCCCATTGGCCTTGATGGAAGGGACAGGGCATTCTGGCATGGCCATGCCATTGTTCGCAGCATAAGTTGCATACAACATTGTACAGGAAGCTTTGGTCAACCCCGATCTGAATCCCGCACAGAAGTTAGATCCAGTTCACAAGCCTATTTGGGCTCAAGGTTCCCTTGCCACTATAGATTCTTTAGACCTGGTATTTCCCTCAAATGAGGTGATTCTTAAGGCATTGACTAGTCCAAACATACCCTAGGATGATCTCCATCATAGATCATACTTCCTCTCAGAGTTAAGGAGAATAGAGGCAGATGAATTTGTGTTGACAATGACTGGAGATAGGTCTTGTCCTATTAATCCTCTGACTACGCATGTATTTCACACTGAGGGTAATATGGCAAGTATCACTAAAACTATCCTTATCGATATCTCCATAACCCTTGGCATCATGGAGAATGTTTTCGTCGGAGCAGACTACTCCCTCGAAGAGATTCAAATTTATACTGAGTTATTTAAAGAATTCTGCAACATTTTTGCCTGGTCTTACGAGGAAATGCCATACATTGATCCAAGAATCGTCGAACATGAGATAACAACTTATCCTGACGCCAAGCCAGTCTGAAAAAATATTCATCCAGTGAATCCTTGGAAAGAAGCAGCGATTAAGGTTGAAGTAGAGAAACTTCTTAAAGTTGGTTTTATCTACCCCATGCAGTTGACGGAATGGGTGTCAAACCCCGTTTAAGTTAACAAAAAATAGGGTATGATTTGCATGTGCATGGACTTCCGTGACTTGAACAAGGCCTGTCTGAAAGATAATTTTCCCACCACATTCATCGATCATATTGTCGATGAATGCGCAGGTTGTGAGGTATTTTCATTCATGGATGGTTTTTCGGGATATAACCAGATTCATATCAAACCCGAAGACCATCATAAAACATCTTTTATTTTTCCTTGGGGCACGTTCGCTTATCGTAATATGCCTTTTTCCCTGAAGAATGTTGGAGCCACTTTTCAGTGGGTTGTGTCTTTTTCTTTCCACGACCTTAGACATATAGTTGAGGCTTATCTTGATGATCTAGAATCACTCTCTTGCAAGAGATCTGATCATCCCACGCACCTTTGACTAATCTTCGAACGATGTCGCTACTATCAGATTCCCTTGAATCCTAAAAAGTGTAGTTTCTGCGTGACTTTGGGTCGTCTCTTAGGTTTCATTATTTTGATAATAGGGATCATGGTCGATCCTCTTAAGGTTGAGGCGATAGTTCAGTTTCCTCCCCTGTGCATAATACCCCAGCTTCAGAGCATACAGGGGAAAGCAAACTTTCTTCGGCATTTTGTCATGAATTACGCCGAGATCACTAAAGGGTTCATGCATCTATTGAAAAAGGGAGTCCCTTTTTTTTGGAATGAAGCCGCTTAACGCTCTTTGAAGTGTTGAAATGTGCCCTTATGTCTTCCTCTCTGCTTCGACCTCTCGATTATAATAGATATTTCTTTTTTTATTTGGCCACTGCAGAGTTGACCATCAGCATGGTCTTGGTTCAAGAGGGTGATCTACTCAAGGATCATGTTATATATTACCAGATCCGAGGCCTGGTTGGGTCGAAACTCAACTATTCCCATGTTGAGAAGCTCTCTTTGGCAACAATGCATGTTGTCCAGTGGTTTCGTCATTACATTCTTCTTCAAAAGACCACTGTCACTATCGTTGTGAACCCCTTTCAATATGTGTTGACACAATGGGTCATTGGTGCAAATATCAATATATGGATTGTAATCCTCCAGGAATTTTAATTGGATTTTGTCTCCTCAAAATCCAAAAATTCGTTGGTCTTTGCGAAACTTATTTCAGAACTTCCAGTTGAATCTAGTGATGACACACCTGAATAATCGCCTATCAAAGGAGATCTTTTTCTAATTGCATCTTCGGACCCCTAGTATGGAGATATACTAGTCTATCTCCAGAATTTGAAATGCCCTGCTTCTGCTTCCCGCGACAAGAATCAATGAATTCTCCATCAGGCATGAAACTATCTCATACTCAATGACACTTTGTATCGTCAAGGTGTAGATTTCATTCTTCATCGGTTCCTTATACACGAGGAAGCAGATCTCATTCTGAATGACTACAACACTGGAGTATGTGGTGGTCATTTTTTCGGGTTGGAAAAAACCCAAAATATTCTACGCACCGGTTAATTTTGTCTTACGTTAAACAAATAGTTCATTGAGTTGGTCAAGAAGTGCCACCCATGTCAGATCTTCTCTCGGAAGATGCGAGCACATCATTCTCCCATGTTTCCCGTCATTGTTGTTGGTCCTTTCACTAAGTGGGGGATTGAATTTACTACATGTCACCCGAATTCATCCAGGGGTCATCGTTACATCATCGTAGAAGTAGACTATTTCACAAAGTGGGTCGAGGCTATGCCCACGTTTAACAATGATGGAGAAACAATGACGCTTTTCATTTTTAACCAGATAGTAGCAAGGTTCAACATCTTGAAGGAGATTTTCACTGACCATGGCAGTCACTTCCAAAAAAAAATGATGTTTGAGTTAACATCAAAGCTTGGATTGAGGCAAGAACATTCATCACCCTACTACCCACAAGTGAATGGTCAGGTTGAAGCTGTGAATAAGTCTCTCAAGACTATTCTTCAGTGGACGATCAATTATGCCAAGTCAAATTGGCATTTGATGTTGTACTCAAAATTATGGGCCTACTGAATGTATATAAATATTTCCACTAGTTTCTCACAGTTTCAACTCGTATACGAGATGGAAGCAGTCTTTCCTATTGAGTGTCGGATCTCGTCTTTAAAGTTGGTAGTGGAATTACTGCAAGACACTTCATCGCTTGAATAATTCCTATTATATCTCGAGCATCTCGATGAGAAACTCCGTGATGCAGCCTCGACCAATGAGGCTCATAAGCAACGAGTCAAGTGTCAATATGATCGGTATGTTCTTCCTCATATTTTCTCTGAAGGGGATCTTTTCCTAGTCTATGATCAAGACAAGGATCCCCTGGGGGCAGGAAAGTTCAAACCCATGTGGTTCAGAACTTTCATCGTGAAAGAGGTCTTAAAGAAGGGTGCTTACCGTCTAGTTGAATTTGAGGGAAATTCCTTGGTAGAGCCTAGAAATGGGCTCTACCTGAAGAAGTATTACTCTTAGGTTGGTCGCCTAGGTGACTTCTTGTGCATATGTATAGTTCTTATACAATTTTTTGTCTTTTTTGTTTTATGTTTGTGTCATTATTTATGTCATATTTTTCACTGTGCTAGATGTCAAGTGAATCAGAGGTGTTCTTTGGGTTCGCAGATGGCACTAGCCGACACACTCAGAGGCTTGCTTCCACAACTTGGGTGATTTTCACACATGAAGGCCAGTTGCTATCTTCCGAAGTTTTTTGTCTAGGTGATGCCACAAACAATGTCGTTGAGTACAATGCAGTAATAGAATTTCTTTGTGATGCTTTGTCACATGGAATTTCTCACCTCCGGGTCTACTTAGATGCTCATATAGTCGTGTCCCAGTTAAATGGAGTTTACCATGTTTATGATCCTACTTTACACTGACGTTTCCTTAGGGTATGTCTCTTAGAACGTTACTTTGATTACATTACGTATATCCATGTTCCTGGGATATTAAATCAAATAAAAGATACTCTAGCTAATCAAGTATTAGATTGGCATGTTGACACAAATAAAACGAAGCACACACATACACATGTACATACATTTGTAAAAAATGTGATCCATAAGACAAATATATATATATATATATATATGTCAAAATGTTATGAGTACATAGGTGGGCGTGAATGCCTAAAAAATAAGGCTCGATATACATCACGGGGCTTATGCCCTTAAAAATATACAAATTTACCCTCGGCACATAATATTCTAGCCTATCTAATATCGAGGCCTATTGGCCTTACCGTAGTGAATGACAACTTTGGCCAAATGTCGGAAAAGCTAGACCCAAGTCCGTGGCATCCACACTACATGAGGCTTCATGGAAGGTAGGAGATCCTCGATCTCAGCCATAGGAACTGTATGAGAGATCATGGTGAGGTTGCGCTCTACCCACCTCAATACTCTCTAGAAGAACATATACTGGCATGAGTTTACCCATTTTTCCTTCACACTCGAATGACCTTGTTCCTTCACACTCATTAACGTTGGTCTAGAAGAACATATACTGGCATGAGTTTACGCCTTTTTCTGGCCTATAGATTATACACGAAAAAGGTACGCCTCAGGAGATTCGTCTCGCTGGAGAGTTCTCCTCAGTAACTTTTATACTTTTTTGAGCTAAGGGGACTAAAATCAGAAAAAGGCCATGATTCCATAGTTAAGCTCTTTTAAGACTCCTTAAAATTGAAAAGATTTTCGAGTCATCTTGTCTTTGTCACACTCGTTAAAATGGTTTTGAATAGACATCTTTTCGGTGCCAGTTTACCCCTTTTTTGAACTGAATAGACTATTTCCAAAAAAGGTACTTCTTGGAGTCTTCTTTTACGTTTTTTTAGACTCTCTAAACGTGAAAAAACTACCGATCTTACCTTCTTTGGGATCGTTAAACATACAATGAAGGGGGTTTCATTGTGTCTTGCTAATCGCATTTTCATCTGTCCTTCTTTGGCCTAATGTCGGCTCCATGTTTCTCTCAACTAAACCTTTGAAGCATGGCTTATACGCAATCCTTGTAGCACTTTGCCTCTGGGACCTGACACCTTGACCCATGGAGGAATTTTCCTCGAGTGTTCTTTCCCTGCACATGTCTCCTTGCTTTGAGCATTAATGTGTTCCTTGCACTTGGAACTAGTATGCTTTCTTGTGACACTCATTCCTCCTTTGTAACGTATCATTATTTTATTCTTTTTCAAGCTCCTTAAAAAATTGAAAAAGACAAAAAAAAAAAAACCCTAAAAGAGGGGATGAGAAATATATATTATTTTTTGGCAACACAATGAGTCGTCGTTGGAAAAAGCACATCCTTTCGTTTCTTCGTCAAGAATTGGGATCTAATATGAACTTAGGAAGTTTTTCTTGCTACATAGAGCTATGTCCTCCTCCATTTGGTTACTATTCCAAACACATGGAGAGTTTGCGTTGCCTCCTACATAGTGAACTTATGTCAATGTCATGTTGCATGAGTCTGATCATCTTTCATGCTTTTTTCCAAGGGAGGTTTCACCCAACTTGAGTCGGCCTTTCTGTAGTTTGTCTCTTGGTCTCATGAGTCAACCATCCTGAAAGTCCAGTCAAGTCCTTATTCAAAATCAATGAAGTTCTCTTCCTGATCATCGAGATCCTCTTGTATTTTCCTAATGAGCCGTCAAAGACCTCTGGGTAGTGATTTCATACATTCTCATTGTACTCCTACCCGATTTTTGAATATCTTGAATTTGTTTCTCTAGCTATGAAGACCTCATCTCTAGCCATCTAGCATTAATGGCTTCTTGAAGATGGATACTATACTTGTATATCTTTGATTTTGAGATGTAGATCCGTTGTGTATTGCTCGCAGATACACTTTATATAGTTATATGACATGGATATGAAGTGTATTTAATTGGCAACCATGATTTATTTCATCTCAAGCATGGGTATGCCCGCCTCAGAGAGACAATTGTTATTTTTGAAGATGACACCTCTCGAGCTTTGGTCCTAGGCTCACTCATTTTTCATACATTGGTGATAATTTTTTAATGTATTTCAGCCATCAGATGCTCTTCTGACCTCACACATTAGGGGGCATCTATTATAACCTTAAATTTCTCTACACATGCATACATGGCCTTGGCCCTCTTACTTGCATTTTTTGCCAAAGCACTGTTGAGTTTCTCTTCTTAAAAAACCATTTTTTTGAAGATGTATGTGCCCTGCACTAATACTATCCATGTACATAATCTTTTTGCACCACTACATCTCACGTACATATGCATGTTGCACCATTACAGCCCATGTATACTTGCACAAGTTGCAAAAAATAAAAATTTGCAAGGAATTCGTTGAGATTACGAACTATTGGGTAGTTTCCCAACTAATCCACCTACTATATCCCATCACCCAACCGAATAACCATCCTTTTGTCACATAAAAGGATTTTTTGGGGCCTTATTCCAAATCTAAGCATAAGAACAATGAAACTCTACCCGATTTCACTTCCCCTCCTTGCCTAATTTATTACAGCCCTTTTGTGAGAATTGCCTCAGCATTCCATCATTAGCCCCTTCTCCCCCATTAACCCATTCACTTCCCAAGAAGATATCGAAGGGTTGAGAGGAGAAGCTTATACAAAGGTTCACTTGGAGCTTGGTGAAGAGGAGCCTAGACTAGGTTCACAGACAGTAGCCGACTTTGTTTGTAAAGGTATAATCATTGTGTTATTAATAAAAGAATTACTTTTCCTGTCCCAAATTATGGTGTACTAAATGATTTTATTGGTTTATGTTTTGACATTCTAACATCCAACCCTAAATTTTATATGGAATAACATGCTTTTCATTTCCTGTTTGTCAATATTTGGATGTAGGTCATCCCTAGGAGGAGGCATTCAGTCATCGAAACTTCCAAGCATGAGGCGGTCATCACCAAACGTGGGATTCGAGGTATAGTTACTCGATCTCCTTTTCCTTGCTTTCTTCATATGAGTTTTGGTATGTTTGGGGTAGTTTAGAGAAGTAGTTAAATTTTAGACGGTCAATTAATCTTCCTACATTCTGAACCTTGGTGTAGTCATAGGGGGGTTTTTCCCGCTAGAAATGGAGAAAATCAAGGAATCTTTTCACCACCTACCACCAAATTCACTACCAAAATATTAAAGAGCCACTATATTCAAACTCTAACTTGAAGGATCCAAAAGATAAGCTATGAAAAAAATGATTATGAAGGATGGAACATTGTGGAACATATCCCTGCAATTTCTCCTTGATTTCAGGATAGGGTCGAGTTTTCTATAAGTATAAATATACCTCGAGGATTAGCCTTGAGGAAGAAAAAGATTTGATACGCGATTGAGTATTGTATTTTGTCATTTTATTCAGATATTTTTAAGACTTGGAGCCATGATCCATGAATGTACTTACAGTGATTAATCATTAAATCTTTTTTCCTTCTTATCTTATTAGTCTTTTTAGGTTCCTTGTGCTGCTTGGGTAGGGACCACTCAAGAGGGCTCAAGGATCCTTCTATAATTTCCTTCTTTTTATGTTGTTTTGTTTCAACTTCATTTTTTAGTTATTTTTAGGTAGTTAAATAACCAAGCATATCATTTTATTCATGATTGTAGTGTAGTTTTATTTTACATAACAATTTTTTCTTTTGATTGTAATTTCAGTATGCTTCCTATAAAATCTATTACAGGTTTATAATTGTTGGTGATCTGAAATTTAACTTGATCTTTAACCATTATTTTCATGTGATTTTTTAACTGTTAACCACCTTTGTAAATGCAAAATTAAAGAACATTCATCAAGCACATGAGCACATAAACATGTAAGCAAACCATCTATGAACAAAAATTGGTAACGGATTTCACCAGACCCCCTGGCTACGTCTCCGGACCACTTTCCAAATGGGAAGGCCAATAGATTAACTATTCAAATTATTACAAAGTGACATACGATTTATGTATGTCATATATAGTAACAAACTTCAACAACAGCTGCAAGATGAAATTTTGAGACTTTTAAGTATAAACATGGATACCTTTCTGTGTATCTAGAAGATTCTGTGAGCACTTTTCTGTTTGGATGTAGGAACGAAAAAACTGAAGCTGGATCTAAAATCCTTGCGAAAAATCAAAACTTTTTAGTATAAACTCAATATATTTCAGAAATTGGACTCTGAATTCCCTTCTTGGCACAATTCCCAAATCTGCCCTTGATTGTACAGTTCGTATGGCCTCGAGATGCATGCCAATTCTGAACCACCTCGAACTGCATGCAAAAACCACCTCTATCTGCATGCAAATTCACTTCGGTCACTATGCAGCATCACCTCGATCTACGTGCCTGTCTCTGCCTACATCAAAACTCCTTCTGGGGATCCGTGCCCATACCTCATTTAAATAATGAAATCAAACCAAAAAAGAGGCATGGTCCATAGGCCATGTGCCCACCCAAATCCCATTCATTTCGACACCTTTTAAGATTTTCGCGCCAACTATGGCCATGTCTCATAGTGGTGGCACGTTGGTAGCTGTGTTTGTTATGGGGGCAGAAGTCATGGGGTCAAACCTGCGGGCTTCTCCTCCTTGGCACGATTTGGTATATCATATTTGTTTTAACATATGGTTTATATGCTGTGGCGATTTGGTATATCATATGTTGATTTAACATATGATTTATATGGTTTATAGCATGGATTTAATACTATATCTAGTGCCTCATATAGTTGGTGATTTGGGTTTTAATACCTATATATATTATATGGTGCGCTTTGCTATGGTATGGTTTTAACATTATGTTTTGGGTTTTTTTACATCTGGTTTTGATATAACATTTAAATATCAAGGGGGTGCCTCGGTGTTGGCAAGGTCAAGGGCTAGGACCTTGACCACCCCTTTTTTTCTTCCAAACCATGGGGTCATGGTGGCCTTTTCACAAGGTCTTGGGTTCAATTCCCATAGCCCCAAATTACACCATTTCTAACCATTTTCCACCAATCTTTGACGAAATTTCCACTGCTAATATATTTGTCATCTTGAGGTCTTTTTTCCAGAAACAAATGTCACCAGAAAGTTGCTAACGAGCTCTTCCCCTTTGTAAGCTTTACTTTTCATTTTGAATACTTTAACTCTATCAAATTTTGAGATGATCCACTTGGATCAAACCTTCCCAGTAAAAATCTTTTTGACCACAAAAAGTATAAAATCATTCAGAAAATAAGTGAGGACATGTTTGTCTCACTTGTCCTATATCACCTATCCATTCTTCCTGGAACCTATACATCTGACTCAACAATACAACAATCAACACTGCACTAACATTGTTAAGTACATCAATCACATTCTTAATCACATATTCATTCAACATTGTCGGAACCAACCACATATTGCTGATGAGTAATAAGCTGAATATAAACATTGAACATGTGAAAGAGATTGTACCCATACCATGCTGACTTTTAACCATAGCAACACTATCAACCAAAACAAGTGCATTGTAGTGAAATGACACTTCCTTTTCATGCTTAGGATTCTTTTCTTCCTTACATTGTATAGACATAAATGCCAAATTCTGACTTGCATTAACAACCCTTTTTAATTGTTGTGTAGCGCCCAATGATTTGTCATTTTTGAATGAATGTGAATGCACTATGTACTCAATTCCTTCTTTAAACAAGTGATACTGATTATGTTCTCGATAGAAGATCACTTTTCGATCATATAAGTACGAACTTTCCAACACAATTCCACAGATATGTAGTGGGAACACATCAAATTCAACCTCATCTACAAACTTAGATGTAATTGTAAACTTTAGATCACATTGTTGTGTTACTTGTAATATTTTATATTTGCATACCCAACCTAATGGATAAGGTTTCTTTTGTGGCTTTGTTTTTAATCCCAATTGCTTAACTACTTCTTCTGAAATAAGATTAGCTTGAGATCCACTATCTATGACTGTGTCGATCTTTGTTTGTTTTGTAATCACTCTTATATGAAACAATGCATTCCTCTTTCTATCCTCGGAATTGTCATCATCTTTAGAAGTAGAAGCACATGAAGAACCAATTTTAGAATCATTATCAACAATAGATTTACCTTTCACACCTACGATTGTTACCTTTGTTTCGTCCTCGGAATCTGATCTAAGGTCCTCAACGATAACCGTGGTTGTTTGCTTCCCCTTCCGATCCTTAAACCACTTTGGTTTCATTTCAGGATGTAGCTTCCAACACTTTGCCTCTTCATGCCCTTGCTTTTGACAATGCGAGCATGTAGGTCTCTCATCACCCTTCATCATTGTAGCTGCATGCTTAACTTTCTATTTTTCCTTGCCTTCTTTTGCATGGACGGATTCAACTAAAGAAACATCATGAACACCCGTCCCTTTTGAATCAATGTGAGTTTCTTGAACACATACCTCATCAAGGTTAGTCGGATTAATCATCAATATCATATGATGTAAATAAATATGCAATCCTCCTATGTATTTGAGAAGACTTTTCTGAGTGTAGAGAAGTATACCAAGTACCAATGCTCTTTTTCAAAATTCTTGTGTGTATTCTTGCACACTTTGTCCCTTACCTTGTCTCAAATTTTGCCAATCCATCATAGATTGCTGTATATACCCTAATGGATAAAATTACTTTTTAAGTGCTGAAGTGAACTCATACCAAGAGGAAATGATTTTTCCTTTTGTGGAAAGATCCTCTTGAGATCTTCTCTCCCACCAAATGAGAGCAGTCCCTCCAATTCGGAGAGAAGACAACTAAATTTTAATAGCATCTTCAGTAAACTTTTGAATCCTACAATAAACTTCAATTTGACGGATCCAATTGTTCAGTTTTTCAGCATTAATCTCTCCATTATACATAGGTAATTCAAACTTAATATCAAGCTTTAAATGATGCATATTAACTTTTGTTTTTTTCTTATCAAATGGAGAAGGAATAGAACCATCAAGAAGAGATGGAGAAGTTGGTGGGGTTTTAGGAGGTTCCTCACCACCTTCTTCTTTTTTATCTTCTGTATGAGATGGTCCACCTTGTTCACCTTTCTTTCAATCTTGATAGAGTTCCTCTACCATCATTTGCATTCTCATGAAATCTTTCAGAAATTCCTCTTCAGAAGGGATAGAAGAAGCTGCTTCTTCTCCTTTTGGTAAAGACATCCTTCCTCTTCTTGATCCAATCTCTGGATCAAACTCTTCAAGTTCCCCTTCACCACGTTGAAGCTTGGATCTTGTTAACATCAACTCACAAAGCAATGGTTAACCTTGCTCTGATACCAACTTGATCTTTAACCATTATTTTCATGTGAATTTTTAACTATTAACCACCTTTGTAAATGCAAAATTAAAGAACATTCATCAATCACATGAGCACATAAACATGTAAGCAAACCATCTATGAACAAGAATTGGTAACGGAGTTCACCAGACCCCCTGGCTATGTCTTCGGGCCACTTTCCAAATGGGAAGGCCGATAGATTAACTATTCAAATGATTACAAAGTGACTTCTGATTTTTGTCTGTCATATACAGTAACAGACCTCAACAACTGCAAGATGAAATTTTGAGACTTTTAAGTATAAACATGGATACCTTTCGGTGTATCTGGAAGGTTTTATGAGAACTTTTTTGTTTGGATGCCTGAATGAAAAAACTGAAGTTGGATATGGAATCCTTGCAAAAAACTGAGACTTTTGAGTATAAACTCGATATATTTCAGAAACTGGACTCTAAATGCCCTTCTTGGCACAATTCCCAAATCTGCCCCTGATTGTACAGTCAGTACGGCCTCGAGATGCATGACAATTCTGAACCACCCTGAACTGTGTGCAAAAACCACCTCGTTCTGCATGCAAATTCACTTTGGTCACTGTGCAGCATCACCTCGATCTACTTCCTGTCCCTACCTGCATCAAAACTCCTCCTCGGAATTCGTGCCCATGCCTCATTTAAATAATGAAATCAAACCAAAAAAGGGGGCGTGGGCCATAAGCCATGCACCCACCCAAATCCCATTCATTTCCGCACCTTTTAAGGTTTTCTTGCCACCTATTGCCACGTCTCATAGCGGTGGGGCATTGGTAGTTGTGTTTGTTATGGGGGTGAAAGTCCCGGGGTAAAACCCGCGGGCTTCTTCTCCTTGGCGCGATTTGGTATATCATATTTGTTTTAACATATGGTTTATATGCTGTGGTGATTTGGTATATCATATGTTGATTTAACATATGATTTATATGGTTTATAGCATGGTTTTAATACTATGGTTGGCGCATCATATAGTTGGAGATTTGGGTTTTAATACCTATATATATTATATGGTGCGCTTTGCTATGGCATGGTTTTAACATTATGTTTTGGGTTTTTTTACATATGGTTTTGATATAACATTTAAATATCAAAGGGGTGCCTCGGTGTTGGAAAGGTTAAGGGCTAGGCCCTTGACGACCCCTTTTTTTTCCAAACCATGGGGTTATGGTGGCCTTTTCACAAGGTCTCGGGTTCAATTCCCATAGCCCCAAATTACACCTTTTCTAAACATTTTTCACCAATCTTTGACGAAATTTCCACTGCTGATATCTTTGTCATCTGGAGGTCATTTTTCCTGAAACGAACATCATCGGAAAGCTGTTGACGAGCTCTTCCCCTTTGTAAGATTTACTTTTCATTTTGAATACTTTAACTCTATCGAATTTTGAGATGATCCACCTGGATCAGTTGGTTAAGATTGTTTTCCAGGATCATAATTTAATTCCCACATAATTATCATTTTTTATGATCTCATTAGTTTTAGGGAGAGTTAAGTAATCTATTTGGACCTTTCCTGTTTTTCCTGCAAGCTTCCTATAGAATTGTTACAATTCCTGTAGAACTATTATAGTTCCTATAGGACAACTTATATTATAACTTATTTCATTCATTTCACTTCATTCATGATGTTTCTTAATGTTAATGAGGTGGTATCTAGATATGGTACTTCATAAGGGGTTTGGAGCTTAGATTGAAACAAATCTTTCTAGAGATTAGAATATTTTTCCTTTGAGAAAGGTGTGGTTTTCCTTTATGCGATTAGATTAATTTCCTTTCAGTAATATTTGATTAGAATACTTCTCCTTTCAATAAAGTTTTATTTTCCTTTATGCAATTAGATTAATTTCTTTTCAACAATGTGTGATTAGAATATTTCTCCATTCTGAAAAGTGTGATTTTCCTTTATGGACTTAGATTAATTTCCTTTCAACAATGTGTTATTAGAATTAATGCTCATTCATTTCATTAAATTCAGTGATTTATCCCCCTTGTAAATTTCTTAGAGTAATACCTAGGGTATCATCAGTCCCAACCAATAGATAGATGCATAAAACAAAATAAATGTATTATGCATATATTTTGCACTATACCTCAGATGTTTGTATGAACTCCAAGTTGATAATTAAATAACCAAGATAAGGAAGTGGTAGAATTATTGTTGCTATTCCAAGGCCCACCACTTTTTGGTGTCGTTACCTGGGAGGTGCTAAAATTTACACATCATTTTCATTTTTCATGCATACCTTCTAGCAATATTTTAGAAAAGAAAAATATTGTTGCATTTCTCTTTGTTTTCAAATTTCCTATATGAATGAATTGACCTAGGAATATAACAAGAGAATTTTTAACTAAATCCCCCACCACAGAAACAAGTCTAAGCAGTAAAGAACATCAACAAGCTGGTTGCGGAACACTTTTTCCAAAAACTCCATAAACGCTTGAGGATTTGTTAGAAAGAGGAGAAAGGGACTTTTAAAATCTCTCAGAAGGAGGACAATATCCATCTGACCACACAATGATGAATGAGGAATATTAGGAAAATATATTTGAGTCTCCTATATGGGAAACCAATGGGGAAACCAAAATGAAAAACATCAACTATTCTTCCCTACCTCACTCCCATGGCCTTATCTCAGAAGATCTTGACAAATTTTTGTTTGAATTTGTAGTTGTGTGCAGAACTTATGATTATACCTCAGATGAGAAAAATCTCAATTTCTTTCCCTCTACTCTAAAGGACTTAGCTTTAAGAAAGTTCATGATATTGGAAGGAAAACACATTACAAGTTGGGACCAAATGAAGAATACCCTAAACAAGTATAAGGACTACTATAGAGAAAGGGATACAAGAGATGGAATCTTCTATATGACCCAAGGGGTGGATGAATCCCTATAATATTTTGAGGAAAGATTTCAGTTGATCTATGAGAGAGCCCACACTTGCACTCTGGATGAAGATTCACCAAAGCATGTCATACTCAGAGGAGTAAGGGAAGAACTTATGGAAACATTGAATCTTATATCAAATGGAGATATATACTAGATGGATAATGGAGACATTAAACAAATATTCAAGAATTACTCTAGATCCTCCAGAAAGAAAGGTAGAAATGGTAAAAGATAGGTAACAAAATCGTCTAACCTTTAAATTATTATAAAAAAAAAGAGATAGGATGATTATTAAAATATATGAAGAATAACATTTTCCATTCTTTAGCTATGCAAATGGATACATCGCAGATAAAAAATAAACATGAAGAAGCACAAAAGGCACTAGCTATATTTTTCCCTAGATTCGCCAATAGGAATCCTAGTAATGAATGTCTAGTTCAAATCATAGAGGTATGTGAATTTTGTGAAGAATATTATGCCACTAACAAATTTCCTTCTCTTCCAGGTTTAAAGGTTACATTCCAAGGAGCAGAGGAAAATGTAGAGTCAATATGCTTCATCAACCAAAGATGACTAGGAGTGCCAAGACAATTCTAATTAGGTATAGGTTACAAGCCTCCTCAATGTTTTGGTGGACACAAATTCCTTATCAACCTTGGTATAATCCTATGCAACCCCCTTGGAAAATGAAATGGAATTATCCTCCACAAGGATCCTAAAACCCCAAAATTTTCATCAAAAAGCATTGATTCCTCCTCCTCCTTCTCAACCAAATAACACTCCCCAAAACAACCTCCACTAACTACTCAATATGCTCCTAATCCAAATAATAAGCAGGTTAATCCTGTATATAGTAATGCAACCACATATAAGAACTACTCCTTAGTTGTTCAAGAAATAAACCTTAGATCAGGAAATGTCTTACAGGTTCCTCCAACCCCATAGCATATAAAATATTTAGATTCTAAAAATGAGAACACCTTCTTACCTCAACCACAAGATCCACCTTACCCTCAAAGGTTGAATATTAATAAGACATATACACTTGAAGAAAATGAACTCTTATGAGAAATCAAAATATTGTGTGTTAAAATACCCCTCCTTCAAGCTATATTATATGTACCTATCTATAAAAAATTCATCAAATAATAATGTATAAATAATACTAGGAGGAAGAAAAATGACACCCCTACAACCAATGTCATAGGAAAATTACATATATCATGCTTGGGAAGATAATCGTTCCTAAATATTTGGATCCAGGTAGTCATGTAGTGAATGTGCATATTAATAACAGCTTAATAAAAAATGCGTTTATAGATTTAGGGGCAGTAAAAAATGTCATGACTAAGGATACAATGTTGAGACTAAACCTTCAGGGAATCCCAAGACATACATCCATTGTGATTCAACTTGCAGATAGGTCTATAGTGAAACTTGAGGGAATGCTAGAAAATATAATGGTCTCCATTGATTATTGGGAATACCCCACTGATTTTTTAGTTCTCCAAACCAAGTCTAATTTCAATGGATATCCTCTCATATTGGGAATACCTTGGATATCCACAATAGATGCCTACATAAGTTTTAGGAGAATGGAATATGACCATTACCAAATGATAGTCCCAAAAAGAACTTGTCCTTTACCCTCCTCCTCAACCACTAATGATATAAAAAATTTCAATGTGGGTAGAATAAGAGGAAGAGGATTTGATTCAGACCTCTATATATCCCATTTGAACCATTATTACAACCTTGGATAGCAGCCCAATTGATGAGGATAGCTTCATCTCAATTGTTTTGCAAAACTAGTACCTTGGTGATGTAAAAATAGAAGGAATAAATGATGAAAAGAAATTTGAAATATCTATTGAACAAAAATGGAAATCATGGGAACAAATATTTACAATATAAACTGATAACTCCACTATCAAAACCATAGAAATCCACCCCTTTAAATCACTGAAAATGAACACTATCCTTACTGATAAATATGAGCAGAAATTATTAGTTGTGCTGAAAAAAAATACATTGTAACCTTTGCATGGAACTACAAAGAGACAAAACGAAACCATCATCCCATATGCACTCATCATATATACATCAAGGAATATTTCAAACCAATTTAGAAACTTCAGAGGAGAATGGGCCCTGCACTAAAAGATGGTTTCAAGCAAGAACTACAAAAACTATTAGATGTTGGGTTCATTTACCCAATTTTGGATAGTGAGTGGGTTTTACCATTAGTCATTGTCCCCAAGAATAATTGAAAATGAATAATATATGTGGACCATAGGAAATTGAATAAAGATACCAAGAATGATCATTTTTCCTTACCTTTCATCGATAAAGTCCTAGATGTCTTAGTAGGGAAAGAATACTTTTAATTTTTAGATGGATTTAGTGGATATACTTAGATATAAATCATACCTAAATATCAAGATAAAACTACTTTAACTTTCCCCTAGGGTACCTTTTCCTACATATTTCTTCCATTTTACCTATGCAATGACCTAGCTACTTTTCAAAGGGATGCACTCAACATTTTTTAGACCTCATCCATGACATAGTAGAAATATACATGGATGAATTCACTCCTTATGGAAACACTTTTGATGAAGCATTAGTTAATCTTGATAAATTTCTCCAAAGATGTGAAGAAATGGACCTCTCTCTTATCCATGAAAACTTTAATATGTTTATGAATGAGGGGGTTGTTCTAGGACACCATTTTTCTTCTAGAGGAATTTAAGTAGATCAAAACAAAATAAATATCATCAAACATCTACCTACCCCAATAACAAAAAAAGATGTCAGAAGATTCCTTGGACATGCAGATTATTACAGAAGGTTCATGAAATATTTTAGCAAAATAGAATCTCCTATGTTTACCTTATTTTCTAAAGATATAGACTTATGTTGGACACCACAATGTCAAAATGAATTTGAAAGTATCAAAGAAAAAATCATAACAACCCATGTTCTTGAAGGTCCAAATTGGATTGCTCATTTTCACATCCATACAGATGCTTCAAAAAAATAAATAAGGGAATTTTTGGGACAAAATGAAGAGACGAATCCTTATCCAATCTATTTTATAAAAAAAACTTTTCTGGTGTAGATCTGAATTACGCTATCACTGAAAAGGAATTTCTTGTAGTAGTTTACACTCTAAACAAATTTAGACATTATATTACAGGATATCAAGTTTTTTTGCATACTAGTCATTATGCTATCAAATACTTAATGAACAAAACTGGCATTAATGGAAGAACAATTAGGTGGCTATTACTATTGCAACAATTTGATCTAACCATTCTTGACAAGCCAGGAAAGTAAAATGTTGTTGCATATTTTTTGTCAAGATTAACGAATACTGTAGATGAAGAAATGATAGATGATAGATGATCATTTTCTAGATGAATGCCTTTTTGTAAATTTAGTACAAACCCTCTGGTTTGCTCACATATCCAACTGCTTTACAACAGGGATGTTTCCTCGACATATTTCCTATAGGGATATATGAAAAATTGTAAGAAAGAGTACATTATGCATGGATTGCAAAATATTTTTTCAATCTTGGGCTAGATCACATCTTAAGGAGATGTATAAGAGAAGATGAGGTTCATGACATCCTCCATGCTTTCCATGATGAACCATGTGGAGGAACCTATGAAACTAATATTACAACCTACAAAATCTTACAGCTTGGTTACTATTGGCCTACATTATAGAAGGATGCTAAAAAATATAGCTTTCACTGTGATGAGTGTCAAAGGATGGGGAAACCAATAAAAAGAGATGAAATTCTATTACAAACCAAAATCTCACTTGAACCTTTTGATAAGTGCGGCTTGGACTTTATAGGGCCCATTGAAACTCCTTAAGGAATAAAAAATATACATCCTTGTGTGCACTCATCATCTAACCAAGTTATCTGAAGTGAAAGCAATGAGAGTAGCTACAAAATGAAATCTGGATGAATTCCTACAAGATGACATATTTTCTAGATTTGGATATCTAGGGAGATAGTCATAGATGAAGGAGATAAATTTACCTCCAATCTCATAGAAAAAATCATGCAACAACATCACATCCACTAAAGGAATTCTAGTCCTTATCACCCATAAGCCAATGTACAAGAAAAAGTGACCAATAGAGAGTTAGAGAACATCTTCACCAAAATAGTCAGCATGATAAAAAAGGACTGAGAAAGAAATATGATAGAGGCAATATGGGAATATAATATAACATGGAAGACTACAACAAGGTTTACACCCTATGAGTTAGTTTATGGTAAGAAATCCACGCTGTCCATTGAGTTTTATTTTGTCATTTAAAGAAAAAAATTTGCACTAAAGATGGACATCTCATTAGCACAACAAGAAAAGATTGCAACAATTAAATTCCTTAGATGAATATAGAATGAAATAACTCTTCAAAATTGAGGTAGTATAGCTACAAAGAAAAATATGGCATGATAAGAGCATAAACCTCGCAAATTCAAGGAAGGAGACTAGGCCCAATTGTTTGACTCCATATTTAAGGACTTCAAAGGAAAAATGATGGCAAGATGGCTAGGGCTGTAATTCATTGAAAAGTGTCATGAAAATGGCTCAGTCCAAATAAGAAATATATATAAAGAAGGGATTCCCTTATTAGTGAATGGATTTTGTCTCAAGAGATACAACACGTCTCTAATAGGGGATGGATTTACAAACACAAGGAGAGAACAAAATTTGAATGTGATTGAATACAAAAATGCTCTCAATCCATACAAATACTAAAACAAAAAAGAAAAAAGGGAAAAAATAATAAATACATAAATGAAAACCTCATTGAGGCATTGTTGATGGGTCCAAATGGCCTATCAAGTAGGTAAGGGAAAATGACTAATGGTGAGTCCCAATTAGATTCGCTCTCGTTTGGGATGGAAAATTCCAACCAATATGTGGGCCTAGTTTCCACTAAGAATTAAAAGAAAAAGGGAAGACTGTAAACTTTCCCCCAAATAATTCTTTTTTTTTGTTTTCTAATTTATCTATGACCTGCAGGTTTAGCCTATGGCTGAGAAACCATGATTCAGGGGCATCTAATCCATCAAAATCACTCGGGGATCGTACCCAGCTTGACCCACACCAACCCTTAACATGGATGGATTTTTTGTCCCTGCAGGTTTCGAACCGGTGACTTTAACATCACAGAGTGCTTTAAAAGCACACTCCATCACCGACTGTCCAACACCTCGGGGAATCCCCCAAATAATTCTTATTAATCTCAATCTAATCTAATTAAAATGAGTTGTCTAATCTAACTATTTATAATCTATCCCGCGTAGGATCATTTCTAACAGATAAACACAACATGAAATAATATTATTAATTGTAGAATTAGTTCATGTAAAACAATAATATGTTAGAACAACAAGGACACAGATTAAATCACAAATAG
>JZKD02S2393928.1:160735-172786 GCA_000966675.3 Picea glauca
TGTGGTGTATTGGTGTAACTCTTATACTATTGTTGATTTCTCATTGGATATAATTGAATGGTTTAAGTATAAGTTGAAAAAGGTTTTAAATTGTACTTGATACTGATTCACCCCCTTCTCAGTATCAACAGACCTTTCACATTCTTTAACTACCAACAATTTCATCTCTTAGACTTATTTATTTTGTCTTACCATTTGATTCAAATTTCCCATACGCTTAAGTCATCAAATTATCTTTGTAGGAAGTCCATGAGTCACAGTAATTGAAAATATCTTTAATTCTGCTCTACTGCATCCTCTTATTTCCTCAAATTTTCTGGGAATTTCAGTAGTCAATCTAGTGAAAAGGATTCTACCAACATCTTCTTCACTACTCCATCTTTCCAATGATTCCTCTCACACTTGATGTGGTCTATAATATACCAGATATAAAAAGTATGCAGAACAGAAATAAAATGCTAGAAATGGCAGAATAATAGTAATATAACCAGCATAATATCCACAATAACACAAAAATGATATAAGAACAACAACATAAATAGCACTTTGATTCAGAAAGCAATGTTCACAGGCCTCTTTGAGGGGGAAACCTCCAGTTGAGAAGCACTCTATTAAAATAATCTCCAAGCTAGGGCTCTCATACCCTCGACTCCTATTTATACTAAATATGTCTATCAAAAGAAGCATCTAGAGGAAGATCCTTCTAGAAGCAGATTGACCTTCTTAGGTCTTCTTACATCTGTCTTATTCTATTTTATTGAAAGGCCTTATTAATATTGACCTTTATTACATCTGATTATATTTCTCTACCTATGTTCGGGTTAGGACCCTAACATGTCCGCCCCCTTAAAAACAACCTTGTCCTTAAGGCTTGAGATGTGGAAACTGCTGCATAATGGTAGTTGGTTCCCAAGTGGCATCTGTTGGAGTTGTATCTTTCCACTATACTAGCACTTCCTTGATGGTTCTCTGACATAGGCGACACTCATTCTGGTCCAAAAATACTTCTAGCTATAGCCAAATGGATCCTTCTTCATCTAACTCGGGAAGGTTGGTTTGAATTTGGCACCTAGTTCCAATCACCTTCTTTAAGCATGAAACATGAAAAACAAGATGTAGCTTCGAATGACTGGGAAGAGATAACTGATAAGCGACCTGTCCCACATTTTTGAGAACTATATAAGGACCATAAAATTTGGGTGCTAGCTTCTGACAATGCTCGGCCTTAATGGAAGTTTTCTTGTAAGGTTGCAGTCGCAGAAACACCTGATCCCCTTCTGCAAATTGACGTTCAGAGTGACCTTGATCTTCTTGTTGCTTCATATGATTTTGTGCCATGACCAAGTTCTCTTTGAGGGTATGAATAATAGCCTCTTGAACTGTAAGTGTTTGGTCAACCACCTGGATTGTCGAGGTACCCGGTAAGTATGAGATAACTAAAGGTGGCTTCTATCGATATACTGCTTTAAAAGGAGTCATGCGTGTAGCTGTATGCTAGGAAGTGTTGTACCACCATTCAGCTAGGGGTAACCATTGGGCCCACTGATTTTTCTTTTCAGAGGCAAAACACCTCAGATATGTTTCCAAACACTTGTTGAAAAATTCCGTTTGACCATTAGTCTGGGGATGATAAGTTGTGCTGAGATGAAATTGGGTGCCATGTAGCTTGAACAGTTCTTGCCAAAAATTTCTAGTGAAAGTTGGGTCACGATCAGAAACAATAGAGTGTGGCATGTCATGAAGCTTGAAGACCTGGTCCATGAAAATTTGAGCCACCATGAATGTAGTAAATGGGTGTTGAAGAGCGCAGAAATGAGCATACTTGAAAAGGTGATCAACAACCACCATTATGACTGATTTATTTCCCGATTTGGGTAAGCTGATAATAAAGTCCATAGAGATATCCTTCCAAATAGTAGGTGGAATCGGAAGCGGTTGTAGTGTGCCCGAATATTTGACTATTTCTTCCTTGTTGCGTTGACACACATCACATTCAGTGACAAAATTATGAATGTCCTGTTTCATACCATCCCAGAAAAAAAGAACGTTTGACCCTGTCATATGTTTTGGTGAACCCGGAGTGCCCCGATGTGGGTGTAGCATGAAGCTCAGAAAGTACCGTGGATTTAAGCTTTGATTTTTTACTTAAATACAAATGGCCTTTTTATCGCAGCTCATCCTGGAGCCAAGAGTACCCTGGGGGAGCTGGAGCATTGGATTGCAATTGTTGGATCAGATGCAAACTTTTGGGATCTTGTAGCCATTCCTGGTTAACGGCTTGGAGCCAATCTAGTACAATAAAGGAAAGAGAAAAAAGGGATCCTTCTTCTTCATATTTTTGGGAAAGTGCATTCGCCACCACAGTGTCTTTTCCTTTCTTGTAAATGATCTCATAATCATATCCAAAGAGCTTAGTCACCCATTTTTGTTGCTCCGGGGAGGAAATGCGTTGTTCCAGAAAATACTTGAGGCTTTGATGGTCTGTCTTAATTTGGAAATGTTGCCCCAAGAGATAAGGGCGCCATAGATCAACGACATGTAGAATATCCAACATTTCCTTTTCATAGATGGGTTTTCCTAGATTCCTTTCAGATAGTTTCTTGCTGGTAAAGGCTAAAGGTCGACCCTCTTGCATAAGGACAACACCAATTCCTTTCCCTGAGGCATCACATTCCAACACAAAGATCTTTGTGAAATCAGGAAGGGCTAGAAATAGAGTGGTGCACATGGCCATATTCAAGGTTTGAAAAGCTTGAGCATCAACTGGAGTCCAAGTAAAAGAGTTCTTATTGAGGAGAACAGTGAGAGGTGCTGCAATCTTTCCATAATTCTTAACAAACTTGCGATAATACCCTGTTAAACCTAGAAATCCACACAAGATTTTGAGAGTATTTGGGTGTGGACAGTCTTGCATAGCTTCAATATTTTTCGGATCGACCCTGACGCCATCCTTTCCAACCAGATGACCCAAGTATTCTACTTATAAGGCACCAAAAGCACATTTAGACTGTTTCAGGAAAAGTTGGTGCTGAGAGAGTAGATGGAGAACTCTATCCACTTGAGTAAGATGGTCTGTCCACATTTTTCTATAGATGAGGATATCATCAAAAAAAGCTAATACAAAATGACAGAGAAAGGAACGGAAGACATGATTCATGAGGCTTTGGAAGGTGGAGGGGGCATTACACAAGCCAAAGAGCATGACCAAAAACTCATAGTGGCCCTCATGAGTTCGAAAGGTAGTCTTGGTAATGTCTTCCTCTTTCATACGTATCTGGTGATAGCCTGAGTGAAGATCAAATTTAGTAAAGAATCGAATGCCACTCAATTCATCCAAGAGGTCATCAATGACAAGAATGGGAAATTTGTCTTTAATGGTCATTTTGTTGAGGGAACGAAAGTCACGACACATTCGCTAAGAAACTTATTTCTTCAGGACCATGACTATAGGAGAAGAGTAAGGACTCATACTAGGGAGGATAACACCTGCATTAAGGAGTTCCTGAATCATTTTCTCAATTTCATTTTTTTGTGAAAAGGGGTGGTGATGCAGATGGATATTGGGAGGAAGGCTTCTAGGTACAAGGGGAATGGAATGATCATGAACACCATGGGAAGGAGGGAGTCCTTGGGGAATGGAAAATACCATTTTATGTTTACAAAGGAAGGCTTGGAGGTCTTGCGGCACCGAGGGTGTCTTTGTTGCTTGTATGGCATGGAGTTGGGCAATGACACCAAAATGGCCTTTTTTGAGCAGCTTTTCCATGTGATGGGAACTAATGATCTCAAGTGCACCAATGATGATGCATTGGAATTTATATTGGTGGCCTTCCTAGTCGAATTACATGGTTAATTCCTTAAAATCCATGAGAATGGGACGCAAATTCCTTAGTCAGTATACACCCAACACAATGTCACAACCGCCCATGTCGATAGAAAAAATATGGTATTTTAGGTGGTAGTCACCGATTTGGAGATGCACATTTTCACAGTGCCCTCCACATTCCATGGAACCACCATTGGCAATCATGATTTGGAAATTTTTGATGGCATAGATGTAGCAATGAGTTTCTTGGGCAATGCGGTGATGAATAAAATTATGGGTGCTTCCACTATCAACCAGAATGATGACCTTTTGATGCTTGATGTAACTGATTAACTTGAGGGTTTGGGGAGCAGAGAAGCCAGTGAGAGCATTGAGGGAAATGATCGGTTCTACTTTGGGAGGGTCTGAGGGAGGGGTTATGTTAGTGATTTCCGATGACTTAGACATAAGGGGAGTTTCAACATCCTCTTCCGAAATATCCTCAAAGATGGCCATAAAAATCTTTTGTTCCTTACACTTGTGGCCCAGGAAATATTTGTCATCAAAATTATAACAAAGGAATTTGAGTTGGCGTTCATCCATTTCATCCCTGGTCAATTTTTGGATCTTTAGTGGGGCAGGGGGGGTAGTGGGATTTACGATTTTAGGGTGAGGGATAAAGGAGGGTTTTCTATTTTGAGAAGATACAACCTGTTGTGCTTCTTTATCTCTTCTAGTATCCTCCACCCAACTCGAAGGTCGAGCCATGAGGACATGGGCCCGAATCTCATCCTTGAGGCCACTGATAAAACACTCTCTAAAAAAAGCATCAGTCATGCCCTCTTTTCAAAAAGCCAGACACTTAAAGGTAGCTATAAAGTATTCCTCTATTCCTAATTGTTTCAACTTTGTCAAATGGCCCAAATGGTTGGTGTCAGTGTCAAAGCGTTCATAAAGTTCAGTCACAAATTGTGTCCAAGCAATATACCCTTGACGTGAAGTTTTTCTCCATTGCCACCATTGCCAACGTTCTTGATCTAGATGGAGAACACCATATTGGAGTTTGGCCAAGTCATTTGTAATGCCGTATAAAGAGAAATAATGTTCCATTTGGGTTACCCAACCAGTGGGGTCCAAGCCATCAAATTTGATCACATCCACATGTGGAAGGCGTAGGTCACGTTGAAAGTGATGGTGCTGAAATTTATGGGAATGGGAGGAATGTTCACCTTCAGTCTTTGGATGTGCGTCGGAGAAAGGGTCATCTGTAGGGATATTCATTTTGGTGCAGAGTGATGAAAAGATAGATTCAAGCTGGGTGGTCAGTTCTCGTTTGACTTCCTCCATTGAGGATTGCATGGTTGTATTTATGGTTGTATGGATGGTTGTATCGATGGAGGCAACATTGGCACTGAGTTGTTTCACTTATTTTTGGGTCTCAAGGAGACCATATTGCAAGGTGTTGAAGTGAGCTTCCAATTCTTGGCTACAGGTATGGGCCATGAGGATGGGGAAACTGAAAAGGGATGGGCGGGGTCAAAAATTTGGCCGAAAAATGATATGTATGAATGTGATAAGGGTGAAGAGATGAATACAATGGAATAGGTCTCAAATAATGGTGAAAAAAATTCAAGACTTTTTTTTTTACACCTATGGAGTTATACTCCGATCTGAAGAATACGGCAGAGATGAAATCCCCAAATTCTTAACCAGGAAGAAAAGTGTAGTGATTTGGCAACCCGAACATAGTTGCACGGCAACAGATCTTGTCTGTTTTAATTTGTTTATGTTTATGTCCCCCAAGGGTTAGGTATTCAAGGGTTCTACATACAAGGGTTTGCTCTGTGATATATCTCTCTGATATACGTGCGGGGTCCAATAGTAGTACTCGGCCCAATATCTCAGGGCACTAAATAAGGAGGATAGACCGTACCCTTAGCCGTACTACCCGACTACCTAGGTACTAGAGAGTATCTTCCGGAGTGATTTTCTCAGTGGCACTATAGCAGTCAGGTGGACGATCAGTTTATCTAAAGAGGTCTTAAGGAAAATTAGGTCGATCCATACACAGATGTTGTCTGATGCGCTACCACTCGAAGGGGTACCAACATGGGTTACAAGGGTGGCCAACAGATGTGCGCTTAAGAACCACTTGTATTTCCTACATGTATGAATCCCTCAACCATGGATTTATGCATGTAATGACATATCTTTGTGGCTTAAATATGTCGGAATACATCTCTACCCTGGAAAAAAATTCCCACAATTTATGCCAAGGAAAGTGCTCTGATACCACTTGTAATATATCAGATATAAAAAGTATGCAGAGCATAAATAAAATGCTAGAAATGGCAGACTAACAGTAATATAGCCAGCATAATCTCCACAATAACACAGAAACGATATAAGAACAACAACATAAATAACACTTTGATTCAAAAAGAAATGTTCACGGGCCTCTTCGAGGGGGAAACCTCTAGTCAAGCAATGCTCTATTACAATAATATCAAAGCTAGGGTTCTCATACCCTCGACTCCTATTTATACTAAATATGTCTATCAAAAGAAGCATCTATAGGAAGATCTTTCTAGAAGCGGAAGCATCTATAGGAAGATCCTTCTAGAAGCGGAAGCTTCTATTAGGTCTTCTTACATCTGCCTTATTCTATTTTATTGAAAGGCCTTATTAATATTGACCTTTATTACATCTGAATATATTGCTCTACCTATGTGTGGGTTAGGACCCTAACATGGTCTTATGGATCTCAAGATATGTCCCATTGAAAAATTCATAGTCCATTTCCAATCAAATTCGTGCCTCCCTTTTCCTGAATTTTTCAAGTCATTTATGTTGCTAATCTATCTCAAATTCATATTTTAACATGTTCTCCTACCCATTGTATTTCTAATGATCCATCTCTTGACTAATTTATCCTTCTAAGATGTGATTTATGGTTTTCTAAATTTAACGCTCAACCATCGCTGATCTCATTGTGGGGTTAATCTAGACCATTGATTTTGTACTCCTAAGTAATTATCCCACATGCATTGTGGGAGGTGAGTCTTAGTAGTATATATGTTTTCCCCTCCCTTATTAGTTTTCATGTGGAGTTAGGGTAGGTATATAATCTTGAACCCACATAGATATTTTGACCTTTGATGGTTGGAAAGGCATGAGAAATGTTGTCAACCCGATAACCTGAATATGACATCTTATCACCATATGACTTATCACGATAGCATGTGAACGACTTATCATCCATGGCTTATCCAGTGTATTATCACCCGATAGGACTATCAGATTCCAATGGTCAGGAAGGCATGTGATGTTGAATGTGAGAATATGATGGATATACCAATTGATGGGGAGAGATCGAAACATTAATAAAATAATCCAATGAGGGAATGGAGGTGTTCAAGAATGTGCCATTTTGGAAAAAAGGGAAGCATGTATTAAGGTAAAAACCTGAAGACAATATTACGAAGGGTAATATCTGATAGGTGAGATCCCAATACAAAAGGTATAGGCCTATCAGATTCCAATGGTTGGGAAAACACGTGATGTTGAATGTGAGAATCTAATGGAGAGATTCGAACTAACGGGGAAAGCTCGAAAAATTAATAAAACAATCCAATGATGGAATGGAGGTGTTCGAAAGATGGGATTTTGGAAAAAAGGGAAGCATGTCTTAAGGTGAAAACTTGAAAACAATATTACAACGATACGTGAGATCTCGATCCGAAAGGTGAATCCCAATGGGGTGAGCCAGATATCTAGAAAATAATAATAAATAAATAAGTACATAAATAATGTAATATAACAAATTTGGGTTTTAGGAAAATTTTAAAAAAATGTCGAGATTGGGAAATTAAAAAATAAAAAATAAAACTTAAATAAAATATAAATAATAAAAAACAAGATAAATAAAATAAAATCCAAATATAAATATACATCCATGGGAAAATTAATAAAAATATCATGAATCAATCATAAAATGTAAATTTAGGGATTAATAACAAATGCATGTAAAATCAACCCTTGAGGTAAAAGTAATTTTTCATTAGTAATTCCTGGAAAATAATAAAATATATATCCATGGTGTAGGTTGATAAATTCTTAATTTGGAAAGTTCCATATATTGTAATTTCGACGATAAAGTCCCATTATGGAAATTTCCTTATATAATCAATTACCATTAGAGTAAAATAATAATAAATAAATATTCATGAAAAGTGGGAAGCTTAAAACCATGTGTGGATTTGGACAACCATGGGTGGATTAGAAAAAATAAAAATATAAATAAAATAGGAATGAAATAATAAAAATAATAAAATAAAAATAAAACTATAGAAACTTGTATATACAAAATAAACTCTGGATGTGGTTAGGGAAAAATTAGGCTTGTTTCCAAATCTATGTCAACATTCCACCATGGGTCAAGGTTCTACACCTAGGTCATGGTCCTGCACTTGGGTCAGGGTTCCATACCTAGAATTCAAAATCTAAAACATAACATATCATGAAAACTCTATATACCTGGATTTACAGATCAAGTTTCACACAAAATGTATGTCCTTGAAACAAATCTATATGTTTGAATGCCATGTTAGATAGGACAGGTCAACATGACATGGAGGGAGTCACGTGGGATAACATAGGATAATTTGAAACTTGGAATATGCCTCATACACTATGTTAGATGACACATAACATGCCATCTAACATGCGTGTGGGGGGGTTACAAGCGGGCGGAAGGCCCAATTTATTTTTTGGCGGTTTTTGCGTCCGTTTTTAGTGATTTTTCGGTACACGATTTTCTAACTACAATTAAGGAATCAGGTTTGTTGAATAATTTGGGTCAATGAACTAGGGGTTTTGGATGTTGCAAGATCCTATATATATTGTATTGTAAACAATGAATAATAAATGATGAGTAAATATTATAGGTTCAACTCTAAACATGTTGTTGGTTTTCCTCGTTTGGGTTTCTAGGGTAAAATCTCCATGTAATGTATATATATATATATATATATATATTTATTAAGAATCCATTTGCCGTAATTAATCATACAAGGTTAAAATCTACATTTGTTATCAAATAATTTATTGGATTTAGGGGGATGCCTTTTTGGCTAAGGGTTTGGCTCGGGTCTGTGATAAACCTCGTTACAATGGGAGCTCTATGATATCGATTCTTGTGGTGAAAAGAAATGGAGAGAAGTTTAAAAATAGATATCTATAAATTTAATGGATAAAGTTTTGATCTATGGAAGCTCAAGATGGAATATCTGTTGGTGGAGAAAGATCAATGGATCATTGTGGATCCAGGAACTACACCTACATGAATGTCAAAACAATACTGAGCAAAGTTAGATTGAAAGGTGAAGAGAAAAATCCAGTCATGTCTCTCAAATTTAGTGTTACAAAATGTGTGAGGAGAAGATACAACCAAGGACTTAAGGGATAAGTTAGGGGATTTCTATTAGTCTAAGTCCCTAGTAAACAAATTGTTCCTGCAGAAGAATTTGTACATCATGAGGATGAAAGATGGAGACTAGGTAAAAAAGCATTTAAATGCCTTCAATATTGTGGTAAGTTAGTTATTGTCTATCGATATTAATATTTATGAACAAAATAAGTCTATTATTTTATTCTTCTCTTTACCAGACTCGTGGGATAGTCTAGTTGTAGCCATAGGTAGTACTGAAACTACTTTAAGATTCGATGATGTGGTCTCATCCTTGTTTTTGGAGGAGATTAAGCAGAAGAACATGCAATGATAGAGAACAAATGCCTTATTTGTGAGAGGACGCTCCTAGGAAAAAAATAGATCTAAGTCCTCAATTAGGAGATCTAAATCTCTCGAAAAATTTGTAAGGGTGTGTTGGAGATGTGGAAAAGAAGGACACTACAAGAAATAATGTAGATCCAAAATTGTTTAGTGAGGGAATGGATATGATGATGTTCCTTATGTAGAAGATAAAACCTTTGTAGATGAAGGAGGAGATCTGTAATTGGCTTCTTCAAGTACACGTGCATATCATGAGGCATGGTTGGTTAACTTAGGTGCATCCTTTCATATGGTTCCTCACAGAGAGTGGTTTTTCAAATATGAAAGGTATGATGGAGGTGATTTTTTTTCTAGGAGATGAATCGAAAACCAAACTCATAGGAAAAGGAAAATTCAAGTTGAAGGTCATGGATGGAAGGATTAGAACACTCCCTGGTGTTATACACATCCCATAATTGGCCATAATTTTGATTTCTCTAAGAAAAATGGATGACGCAGAGGTAAAAACAATGTTTGAAAAAGGAACCTACAAGATCGTTTGAAGGGAAATGGTATTGTTGAAGGGAGTTCATATTGGAACTCTATATAAGCTGCTAAGAAGCACTATTAATGATGGGTACAATATTTTTGTTGTTCCTAATATTGGAGTTGAAGAAGAAAAAACTCTTATAGTCTTGGAAAAAATACTATGTTGTGGCATCAAAGATTGGGGAAAATCGAAGAGAAGGGCCTTTGAGTACTACATGGTAAATGTATGGATGAAGGTATGGTCAATTTCTCTTTGAATTTTGATTTCTCACATTGTTTATATGGGAACCAAAATTGTGTAAGATTATGCTCTAGAGCTATGAGAGTAGAGGGGATTTTACAGTTGGTGCACATTGATGTATTTGGACCTATTTTGGTTCCATCACCGGGAAAATATATGTATTGTGTCTCATTTATAGATGACTTCTTGAGGAATACATGGATTTATTTCCTTAGGAAGAAATCTGAAGTCTTTGAAAAATTCAAAGAGTTTAAGGCTCTTGTCGAGAATCAAATATAGAAAAGAATTAAGGTGTTGAGGACGAATAATAGTGGATAATTTTGCAGACATGAATTCGAGGAATTCTGTAAGAAGTGAAGTATAGAAAGGTAGAAGACTAATCCATACACACTTCAATAGAATGGAGTTGGAGAAAGGATGAACAAGATGTTGATGTAAAAATCATGGAGTGTTCTCAGTGGTGTCGAGTTAGGACAAGAATTCTGGGTAGAGGCAATGGGTACTGCATGTTGCCTGGTCAATCAATCACCCTCATCAAGATTGGATGAGGATTCCACATGAGGTATGGACTAGTAAGAAACCCTTTCTTATACATCTCATGGTATTTGGTTGTGATTCCTATGTCCATGTTCCAAAGGAAAATAGGAGTAAGCTAGATAAAAAGGATAAAGAGTGTTTCTTTATTGGTTATAAATTCAGTTAGAAATGTTGTAAGTTTTGGAACTAAGAAACTAAGAAGGTAGTGTGTAGATGATATGTGGTATTTAGAGAAATCAAATTTGTTTTCTAATAGGAATTCATACAAAGGGAGGAAGAACTAGAGAAAATAGAATTTGAATTGAAGGATAATGAATCTGACACTACAGAAGAACATGAATATTAATAATAAGAAGACTCTCATACTCCGATATTGAGGATTTCATTTTGAGAAAGAAGGAAACTAGAAAGGTATACTCCACCTGATTTCTATTCAAATTTTGCTTTTTTTATTACTGATGATGATACTAGAATTGTTAGGGAGGTAGTGAATTCAGAGGATGACAAACTTTGGAAAAAGGCCATGGTTGAAGAAATGACATCCTTGGAGAAGAACGAAACTTGGGATCTAGTGGATCTGCCAAGTTAACTTCTCTTAGATTTATTTTATCTGCTGCTTTTTCTTTTGATTTTGAAGTAGAATGGATGGATGTAAAGACAAAATTTCTACATGGGCATATGGAAGAAAAAATATACATGAAGCATCCAGAAGGATTTTTTGTGAAGGGAAAGAAAGAGTCAGAATGCAGGTTGAAAAAGTCCCTATGTGGGTTAAAGCAATCACCAAGGATGTGGTATAAAACAATTGATACTTATATGTTGGGACTTGCCTTCACAAGGAGAAAATCCTATCACTGTGTGTATTTCATTGGTGATCATCTTAATTATTTTGTCTTGTATGTGGATGATATGTTGCTGATAGGAAATGAAAAGGAGATTATTCAGGGTGTGAAAACTCAATTGTCCTCTAAATTTGACATGATGGATGTTGGTGTTGAAAATTTCTTTTTGGGCATGGAAAGTAAAAGAGACCGAGAAAAAAATAAACTCTAGTTAAATCAGAGGAAATATGTCGAGACAATATTGTAGAGGTTTAATATGAAGGAAAGTAAATTGGTCAGGGTTTCTATTCTTGTAGCTGTAAATTTA
>JZKD02S2393928.1:196270-208366 GCA_000966675.3 Picea glauca
TAAAAGGAGGTTGCCCCCTCGAAGAGGCTTATTATCTGGAATTATCTCTTTTTCAAGGCGTTGAGTACTTTTCCTGAGGTTTTTCTATGCTATATTGAAGTTTGGTTCTTAACATTTCCATATTGGAGTAAGGAATTCAATGTCCATGTCAATGCTTCATCCATTGCATTAGAAGCATTTTTAGCACAGTCAGGTGCAGGAGATATTGACCACCCTATAGACTTTTCTAGCATGAATCTTTCTACATCTGAAATGAATTATACTACCACTAAAAGAGAAGGATTAGCTATGGTATATGCATTGCAAAAGTTTAGACACTACTTGTTGGGAGGACATTTTAATATGTTTACTAATCATTCTGCATTGAATTACTTAGTCAACAAGCCAGTGTTGGGGGGAATAATATGCAGATGGATATTATTATTATAGGAGTATGAATTTGAGATTATGGTCAAGCCAAGAAGAATGAATAACGGACCTGACCACTTATCCAGGTTAGAACATGGAGAGGAACCTACTAGTTTGGATGATACACTACTAGATGCATAGTTGTTGGCCATCAGGAAAGTCGATGATCACTTCGACGAGATAGTCCAGTTCATTTCCATAGGAATGGCACCTCACAAGTATATAGTTATTCAGAAGAAACAGTTGGTAGTCCAGGCTACAGATTTTCACCTTATAGCTGAACAGTTATATAATATGGGACTAGATGAGATCTTAAGAAGATGTGTTATGGAGTCAGAAATACCATTGATTCTTGGAGAATCACATGAAGGCATCACAGGAGGACATTATGCAAGGAAATAAATAGTGCATAAGGTTCTCAGAGATGGCTTATGGTGGCACACTTTACATAAGGATATTAAGGAATACTACGGAGCTTGCGATGTATGTCAAAGAGTATGGAAGCCTTCTAGAAGGGACGAGATTCCTTTAGCACCTTAGTTAACTTTACATGCATTTGGTAAATGGGATATTGACTTTGTGGGACCTATCAACCCACCAAAAAAGTGCACAAGATCTCGATATATCATCACTAATACAAAGTATTTGACCAGATGGGAAGAAGCAAGAGAAGTTAAAGACTATAGTGCAACTACAACTATGCGGTTCATATTTGATGATATCATAACCATATTTGGATGCCCAAAGATCCTTATGAGTGATCAATGCACACACTTCATTAACAAAACTATTGAAGCCTTGACTCAGGAGTTCGAAGTTCACCATCAGAAGAGCACACCATATCACCCATAGGCGAATGGTACAGTTGAAGCTTTCAATAAGATTTTGGAGACAATGCTAACAAATATTTTCAGTGTTAACATAGATGATTTGGATTTGAGAATTCCAGCAGCGTTATGGAATTATCGAACTACTTGCAAAAATTTAACAACGCAGACTCCCTTCAAGCTAGTTTATGGCCAGGAAGCAGTGGTACCTATCGAATATTTGGTTCCTAGTTTAAGAATTGCAGCATTTATAGGTATGGATGACACCGGCATTGTTCAAGATAGGCTCATGCAGTTGATGGAACTAGAGGAAGACAGGTTCATTGTAGGATTTCATCAGCAGGTACAAAAAGAATGAGAAAATGCTTACCATGACATACGTATCAAGAAGAAAGCATTTAAACAAGGAGATTTGGTAATTTTTTATGACAACAAGTTCATGAAGCATCCAGGAAATTTCACAACACATTGGCTTGGTCCATTCGAGGTTGTCTATGTTACAGAAGGTGGAGTTGTATATTTGAAGACTCTTAATGGATAATGGAAGGATGGTTTAGTAAATGGGAGTTGGTTGAAGCTGTATTGTGACAACCAAGTACCTCGCAGCTCTCAATAAAAGCAAAGGAAGAAGGGTCTAGGTACTAGGTGCAGTTGAAATTGGGTACCAGACACAAAAAAGACAGTCTGCACATGATAGGGAGGGACAAAGAAAAAAGCACAGGCTGCTCCATACAGTCTAGAGTCGAAGTAATACATAAGGCTCAACCCTACAGTGACTTGGGATGAGTCACATGTGAGTGTTGGGTGCCTATTGGCCCTTGGTCTTGCATTAAGGAAGAAAGCGAAGATTAAGGAAGAATAAAGAAAAAGTATGAAGTGTGCAGAAGGAACACAAACCGATGAAGGGTCGAAGTGGTTAAAGAAGCATAAAAGAAGGAATGAAGTAAAGGGAAGAAATTCATTGAAAGAAAATACCAAGGAAGAAAAAGAAACAAATAAGATAAATCATGGACAAGTCAGCAAGTAGAAGAAGACACTAATGAGTGATTTAAAGCACCTCATGGAGAAAAAAGAAGAATAGATTGGCGAAGTCCTTAAAATGAGGGTTATGTGGACCTAGGGTTTTGGCACCTGGGCTTCGGCCCATGGTTTTCTAAGAGTCGTGGAATGTATAAATAGAGTTCTAGAAGAGTTTATATGTGATGAGTTCATAGTGGTGTTGATATGTAGAAGTGTTATGTTTTAGTTTATTCTTGTATTTTGGGTATTTAGATGGGTGCGAAGATCGACTGTGCAACTGGGTGTGCAAGGGTAGGAAACAAAGGGGAAGAGAGAAAAGGATCTGCAACTAAGTGCGCAAGGGTAGGAAATAAAGGGGAAGAGAGAGAATGATCTGCAGTTGAGTGCGCAGATAGAACTATATATTTTCATTTATTCTATCAATAAACATATTTTTGTGGGCATAGCCCTAGGGAGAGGGTGAACCATGTAAAATCTTGATGTTTCATGTGGTTACTGCTTTGTTATTTACTATCTTTAACACTGTTATTGCATTGCTATTTTTCTTGTCAAAGATAAGACTTACTTTGCGAAGTTAAGAATAATACTGTAAGAATCTCTGGGCTATTTTTTGTGGTTGTTTTGGAATCATCTTGCATTTCCTCTAGTTGTAGACACCTATGTCCTGCAACCCTCCTATTACTACTTTGGGTGAGACTTCATATGCTTCGCAGTGTTTCCATAAGGGCCAATAGTTAGGGTTTGTTGGTGCGATGTTAGAGTTGAACCCTGGTTCTGCCCCTGTGCCAACAACATATTTGATATTAGAGTTGATTTCTGCAATCATTTCCGTCTATTTTGGTTTACCCCTATCCATAGACAGATTTTCCTCATAACATATATCAAATTAATTTGCAACCAAGTAAGATTCTTAAAACTAATTCATTAGAATCAATCTACCTTATTTAAACCAGTTGTTAATCACTCAGTCCTTCCTACTTATGAAATCTCAAGGAAATTCACAAAACACACTGCTAAAAAGAAAGGAACATGTTTGTCAACAATATTCTTCTGTAAAGGAAGCACACCCTCACTACAGTTAATAATAATACACTCTTGGAATTGAAATGATTGTTTTATTTAACTGAAAACTCATGCATATAGAATTAGAATAAAGAACTTGCTGAAATTGAATTGAGAACACATTCATGTAGACTTGAAATGAACACTTTTTGCAATAAAACAAAAATGCACTCGTACTGAATTGAAGTAAAACACACCATTAGTAAACCAAACTGTAACAACTATAATTGAAACAATTCACTCACAACAATTATTTGCACCAAGAATTGAACTAAGGAAAATAATAACAAGACGATCTAGTGATGCTAATCTAACTAATAATACATGACCAACAACCCTGCTAAAGAGGAGGGCCCTTCCTCCTTAGCAGGGGTGGAAAAATATAGAAACTACAAATTTAAGCACTAATAAATTGATACCACGACTTGCCAGATATTTATTATTCAATCAAGATGTGTAGATACAATTGTTGTTACACATGATTTTGTCGACTATCCTCTATTCTCTAAAAAATAGCCTAACCTGCGAGAAAATATGCTCTACCCTTTTACAATTTTTCTTCCTCTTCTAATCTCAAAAATATTATAATTATGAACAACCTTGAGAATATTTCTATTCTCAAGTGATTCGATGTCGTCTTAATTAAGAAGATACAAAGGATACAAAATATTCCTATAACCGATTACAACTTATGCAAATGATTTTTATGGAAATAATTGGTCGAACTGTTCTTTTAGCTAGGAGGACATCCTGTGTTCAAAACAGACAATAGTTGCGACTTTAAGGTAATCCACATCATCAGATAAACCAATCCTTGACATACGGTTCCATGGGTCAATGGTATAGTCATCATCATGCAGTGATCCTTCGGTGGTAACAACATTCTATAGTAGTGGAATTTGTGTGTCAAGTCTCAAAGTAGAAACACCTTGGAGTAGCATAACCTTGGAGTAGAAGCACCTTAGAGTAACAACATCTTAGAGTAACAACATCTTGGAGTAGAAACACCTCGGAGTAGCAACACCTCAGAGTAGTAGCACCTTGGAATCAAAACACCTCGGAGTAACAACATATGATTATTCTGCAAGATTCTTTAGCAATTAATCAGTGGTTACCCAACACAGACATCATCCTTCCCTAAATGAAAGAAAATATTAAAGAATCAATGCATCAAATGACTTAACATACCAGTGTCAAAAAGGTAATTCTTGAACCATGATAATTATGGAAAAGGTGTGAATAGTATGGAAAATGGTATGATATAAGTAACAAATGATGGAAAAAAGGTATCATTCCCATGACTCGACATCTCCCCCCGCCTAAAGCAACTGCATGTCCTCATGCATCCCATCAGTATGATTCCTCAAAATCCTCCTATATATGCAATGTAGTAAGGTTGTATGCTCCAACAATATCCTTTTTAACGCCTTTGTACCTATTACTCATCAAAACATCTATCCAATAATCTTTCTCATACTGAACCTGATATTGTTGCTGGTATTGTCTTGTAGGGAGAAAAATAATAGGGAATCTGTACCTAAGGCTGAGCCACCTATATCCACACTTTGTCATGCACTCCATATACTTATTCACTCTCTTCAATCATTGCCAAATTTTGGGTACCCATATGGATCTCGTCTTTTCAACATCTCATTAGAGGTTTCCCACCTCAACTGACTACCATACAAGGCATCCTTCAACTACATACTGATACATTTATGGAATACATCCAAAATAAGTATTTGAAGCTCAATCAAAGTAGCATCTTGTTCATCTGCACTCAGAAACTGATTATGTCCCTTGTTTATATCAACAGCAGGGGTAGGTTTTCCCCTAACACACAACAACTTCTCAGCCTGATTTTCCTTGATGGCCTCATGGGATGCCTTCCATTTCACCTGGTTGCTAATGAATGAAGTGAATGCCCTTAACTGAATATCTCCAACATAATGACATAAATTAAATCTCCTCTCCCCAAAAAGAACATATTCATGTAAGTAGATTTCACAGAGTAGGTGTTGGTCTACAAGACTGATCTGGAAAAAGTTCTTCAAGAAAGAAATGATGGTATCAAAACTGCAAGTCCTATATTATTTTATGGCCATCAATTGAAACAGGAGGAATTTCTCTTGTAGAAAGAATGGGTAGTCGGGGGATGGGTTTTTGCAACTTACTAGTTCTTGTGTCAGGTTGAAAACTTTCATCTTCATATCTTTCAGGGCTTTGAATTGATATTTTGTTTCTTTCAACTTCTACCTCATTCCCCTCATCTTCTCTTTTCTCTATTCTTAGAATGATAATTCTTCTACCCATCTTTATCTTAAATCACGAATAACCTTTCTATGTTCCTAAGTAGAAATCAACCCTTATTGGAGTGATGTGGCCAATTGTTTCCACTTAGACAATAAATATGTCAACATTGGGGGATGTCATTATGTTCTTTTCCTTCTCAAATTGAGTGTCCTCAATTACAAAAATGTTTGGTTCTTGTGTAGAAACAACCTCTGTGACAGGATTATCCATATTCCCCTGAGAAGGCTCAGTTGTTTCCTTTTCTCCGTGAGTTGCAAAACCCCCATTGGTGACAAGGAAAGGCTCTTCCATTACTGTATCCAGGGATGTTGGTTTTTATGTAACAACAACATCTTAGATGGGTTCCTCTTGGTCAATTTGGGTAGCTTCAACATCCCCTTTGTGTTCCTCAATACATTCCATTTGTGTGCCAACTGAATTAAAATTAGATGGAGGTACATCACTTGATGTGAACCCTTATTGAATAAATATTTCTCCATGGGATGGACACAGTTGTGCCTTGCACTTGTATGTCCCTGATGTCATGGTTTCAGGGTCACCTGAATTTTCTAATAATTCAAGAACTTCATCCAGGGTTCCCAAACCTGGAGAAGTTCCACCCTTTATAAATTTTCTTTTTAATACCCCGAGTTGTTTCTCAAGCCTAGAGTTTTCTTCCTTTAACTGATTTACTTGCTCACACAGGGACAGAGACTTACCTCACTTAGAGATAGTTCTTCTTTCTCTTGCCTTAATTTTCCTCTTAATAGTTTGTTTCTCAGTAGGTTCTTGTGGGCACTCGGCATTAGTCCCTGGTTCAACTGGTGCTACTACTGAAGAAGACATAGTTCTTCTTGATTTTGTTTACCCCTTTTTTACAATAGTTCATTCTTCAACAATTTCTTGTGGGAACCCAGTGTTGGTTGATGGTTGGACTGGTGTTGCTGCTGAAGAAGGCCTCACTTTCCTTGGATTTAATTTTTTCTTCTTTACAATAGTTCATTCTCCAGCAGGCTCTTGTGGGAACTCAGTCCCGATCAATGACTCAAATGGTTGGGTTGGTGCTACTGCTCAAGAAGACCTAGTTCTTGTTTAAGGGGTGTCTTCATTAATCACTTGAAGTGATCTTCTTTTCCTTTTCTCTTGCTGAGAATTTTCTTCTATGACTGGGCAGGGTTTGTATTCTTTATCACAAGGGTCTTCTTCTATAATATCCACTTCGTCACTAGATGGTACTGGCAAAACATGTTTCTTAGTGGACGGATTATATTGAATTTAGGCCCCATCAACCTATTAGGTCTTCTTGGTCGATTTATGTGTCTCCTGCACTTGGATCTTTTTCTGTATCACCCCCTTCAGTCTCTGTGTCAGCTTCTTTATCTTCCCGTTCTATTTCTGTGTCACCCCCTTCATTCTCTGTGTTGGATGCTTTGTCTTCTTGCTCTTTTTTTGTCCTTGTGAATTCCTCTACTCCCATGGTCATATCATCATAAATCCCCTCTATCTCCCCTTCTTCCTGGTTCTTGAACTTACCATCCTCAGGACTATTTTTTCTATTAATGAATTCAAGCTCACGATTAGATTATGTTTCTAATTCCTCTTCCTCTGTCACTCTTTATGTATCATATCTTATTTCTATTTCCAAACCCCATGTTTCTGTGTGACCAATGAACTCACGCCATGTAGCATTCCTTTTCCTCAATGCATGGATAACCAACAATTTAATTAAACCATGATTTTTAATGCATGTCTGTGGGTGTTTGGAACGACGAACAAATCCCATCATAGATTTCAGAGACTCTAACAGAAAGTATGGGATATTGAGAAGCTAAGAGTGATGGAGGTGGGAAAGAAACATAAAATGGTAGTTATAAAAAAATGAAAATCTACCTTCACATGTAATGTATCGCTAGAAGAAATATGCTATATGTATCCAAGGAAAATGGAGACAGGTTATGTTGACACCCTTACCCTTATTTCTAACCTACTCTTCTCCTCTCATAAAGTTCATCATCGCTGTTCGGATGAATGCCTTCGTGCTGAACCAAATTACTCAAGTCCTTGGTAGCCCTGTTACTTCTGTAATTGTTCCCTTCGTGACCTTAATATGCAATCCATGGACTGATGAAATTGTTTCTTCTAAGATATGGGTGAAATATAGGGAGACATCATTGTCAAATCCCTGCAAAATCTCAAAGAAAGTCACCCACCCCACATTTTCAAAGATTTGGTAGGCCTCCAAACATCTGCGCAGTAATTCGACTTATTTGGTTTCATGGAGAATAATCAAACCTCCCATTGTAGATAATCGGGTGATGAAAAGTGGAATTTGACAAGGTGAGTTGCAGTTTTGGACATGCAATTGGACGATGGGAATAGATTTCCAAATTAGGGAAATCGAGGATATGACAGTTTACACTGGAGTTGGTAATGATGGGTTATAATGGAGGAATTATGTTATTTATTGCAAGTCGATGTAGAATCATGCAAATCAAAATGACGTGCCCCCACCAACTAAAGGTGGAAGTCATCCTCGGATGACATGGTAGGGTTTGTAAGTACATGTATAATGACACATTGAGCTTTTAAATCATGTGAGAAAGTAGGAAAAAGACGTACCTATGGGTCCACTTATCATACATCCCAAGTCAACAAATGAGTGTAAGTCATGGCCACTTGTGGAGGATGATGTTTTATCTATTGTTAGTGTACTTCCTAAGGTACAAATATAGCAATATCGTACATGAGTTATGGTGCGAGATCCTAGAGCTGTAGTAGAATGTCACATCATTGAGCTAATGAAAAGAAATGGAAAAGTGGTGATAATTAAGTTGAGTCATGGAAAATAAATAAGTGTCAATGGGTAATAATTCTAATGTGTGAAAAGGTGAGTGGGACAAGTTTCATCGCAAGACGGTTCATAGCTAGTAGCATGAGTTGTAGTAGTTGTAAACAAAGAAAATGGTCATCATGGGACGAGTTGCAGTGAGTTACAGCAGATGGCAGTGAGTTGCAACCAACGACAATGAGTTGCAACAAAGCGCATTTCCATCGAAATTAGTTGCAACAAAGCATATTTCCATCGAAATGAGTTTCAAAAAGGAGGATATTTGTCAAAGGACAATTTGCAGCAAGTCGACAGTGAGCTTCAACAAGGTGAATATCTGGCATCGGATGAGTTGCAGCAAAGTGGCATCGAGTTGCAACAATGTGGATATTCATCACATGATGAGTTGCAACGAGTTGTAGAAAGACGAAAATGAGTTGAAAAAAGGTCACAGTGAGTTGCAACAAGGTGACAATGAGTTTTAGTAAGGAGACAACGAGTTGTAGCAAGGCGAAAGTGAGTTGCAACGAGTTGCATCAAGGTGACGAAAGTGGGTTGCAACGAGTTGCATCAAGGTGACAATGAGTTGCAGCATGACTGATTTCCATCGAAATGAGTTGCAACAAAACAAGTGGATTAAAATTAAATTCACTCAAGTTCCTTGAACTGATATCACTATGCTGCAACAATAGAATCCTGTAAAAAACTTTTTGCATTAGAGAAAAACGTTCTCTCTCATTTGTTTCTTTTTTTCCTTTTTTATTTTTTATTTTTATGGTGTTGTAAAATGATGTTTAGCTCCAATGATTTTCAACCCTAGATATGAGCTAACATGAGAAATTAACAATTCTTTAGAAAGTGGTTTATGATATAGTCGAAGTCGATGGCCATTGGCCAGTAAAGATATTTGTGAGACATCTATGGTTGTGAGTATGACAGTCCCATTATCAAAAACTATATCCACTTCATAAGGACCCGACCATCTAGTGCACAACTTCCCCTTGAAATCTTTAAACCTGGAATCATATAAAAATGCCCATTCACCCTTTCGAAATTCCTTCATCTTGATGCTTTTATCATGCCACTTAACGCATTTTTACTGGACTAAGTCAGTATTATGTATAATAGCCAAGCGCATTTCATCTAATTCGTTGAGTTGATCTAAATGGTCTTTCTTGGCTATAGTTAGATCCATATTTACTTCTAAAGTTGTTCTTAATGTTTTGATCTTGAATTCAGTGGGAAAGATGAGACTGTTACCATAAACAAGTTCAAATGGAGAAAATCCTGTGGTGTTTCTCCATGTGGTTCTATAGGCCCAGAGGGATTCTAATAAATGTTCATTCCAATCACGACGATGACTCACCACATTTTTCATGAGTATTCATTCAATGAACTTATTTGTGCTTTCCACTTGGCCATTTTATTATTGATGGTAAGGTGAGGTAACCCTATGGCGAATACTATACTTCTTGGTAAGTTTTGTGATCAGCTGGGAAGTAAAGTGAGGTCCTCCATCTGTTACTATCCTTTTGGGAATTCCCAAGTGAAAAAATATATTTTCAAACATAAATTCCACAACATCTTTCTCTGTGTGGTTTGGTGATTTCCTTGGCCTCCACCCATTTGGTGACATAGTTTGTGCATACCAAGATGTAGGATTTCTAACGAGAAGGGGGATTGATAGGTCCCACAAAGTTGAGACCCCACTTATCAAAGGGTTCAATCACCAATTGGGTTTTCAATGACATTTCATATGATTGAGTGGGTTGGCCCATTCGTTGGCATGCATCACATGCTTGTACATACTTTATGGTGTCTTGGAATAGGGTAGGCCAATAATATCCCATGCAGAGTGCTTTATGCCTTGTTCTCTTATCAAAAAAAGTTCACCACAAGGATCTTAATGGCATGCCTTCAAGATGTCATGAATCTCATATTCTCTTATACGGTGTCGAATCTCCATATTAGGACCTGTGTAAAAGAGACAACCATCTATCAAAGAAAATCAAGCACTTTGCTGAATAGTTTCCTGCCTCTCTCTGGGAGAAAGGTGGTAAGAAAATTTTCCTGCAGCAAGATAATTAGCAATATATGCATACCATGATGAGTGAGTAGATACTGTGACTAGGTATTCATCAGCAAAAGATTCATCAGCAAGAGTAGCATCACTATTATTGGTGAGCCTGAAAAGGAAATATGCTACAACATTGTCTTTTCTAGGTTTATCCAAATTAGTGTTGTCAGATTCTTGCAGTAACAATAACCACCTAGTAACTCGAGCATTTCTAACAGATTTTTTCACCAAATATCTAATTGTTGAATGATCTGTATGAAAACATACTTGGTAACCTATGAAATAGTGTTGAAATTTGTTGATAACATGTATAACAACAAGAAATTATTTTTTTGTTACCATATAATTCATCTTTGTAGGTGTCAGATTCTTGTTGGTATAATAAATAGTGTATGGGTTCTATTCTTCTCATTGTCTAAGTACATGACCAATGGTCATGTTGGAGGAATCCAAAGAGATATGAAATGGCAAACTCCAATTAGGGCCTCTTAATAGGTGCTTCAACTAACCATTTTTTCAAATTTGTAAGAGCAGTTTGACATTTATCAGTCGATAAAAAATTTGCATCCTTTGAAAGCAATGCAAATAAGGGAGATGTTATCCTTGAATAATTTTCAATAAATCAATGATAGTAGCCGATTTTCCCTAACATGATACACACCTCCTTTTCTTATTTCAGAGTAGGGATCCTTAAAGTTACCTTAATTTTTGCTGGATCCACCTGTATACCTACAGAAGAAATATAATGCCCAAGTAAAACTCCCCCATCCATCATCATATGATATTTTTCAGTGCTTAAGGCAAGGTGAGTTTGTATGCAGCGTTTCAGTAATTTTTCAAGCTTTTCCAAAGCCATGTCGAAAGTATCACCATATGGTGTGAAGTTGTCCATGTAAATCTCAAGAGAGTTGTTAACCAAATATGAAATGATTACCAATACAACTCACTGAAAAGTGGCAGTGCATTGCAAAGGCCGAACCAGAGGACTCAGTAAGAAAATATGCCCCATGGACAGGTAAACATAGTTTTTTCTTGATCTTTAGGAGCAATCATGATTTGGCTGTGTTATCACTGTAACAATTTTTTGGACTCCAAGTATTGGGATTTAGCAAGAGGCTAAATCAGTATAGAGGAGCGATAAACTAGCAAATAGGGTCACATCTAGAGGATGGGGATAAATCTAGTGGAGATGTGAAGTCGATGGGATCCGATGGGTTGTGGATAGTGGGCACTACCGATCAACAGTCGTGGAGCATATCAGGTTGAGAACTAACGCGAAGGTTAATCCTTAGGAAGTGGGGCGATAATAATACCATGGTTTCGTCTTGAGGGCATGTGGTGCCACCAAATTCATATAGGGGGGGAAAGCAGGTGTGCATGAAACCGCTCAATCACCCCGATGTCATGTGTCAAAATATCATTTAATATGTCAAATCCGAGGGTCGCATTTGGAAAGGGAAAGTCGACGGTGTTGATACTGAGAGGGGGGTGAATCAGTATCAAGTACAATTTAAAAACCTTTTTAACTTATACTTAAACCATTCAATTATATCCAATGAGCAATGAACAATAGTATAAGAGTT
>JZKD02S2393928.1:212919-225082 GCA_000966675.3 Picea glauca
ACATGTACTTCCTTTTTCAATTCACTTTGTCATCTTCAAAAATTCATTTCTCCTCAACCATGAGGATCCATGTGACGTGCCACATACCACCGGAAACAGCATGATGTATACTATCGATTCATGGGTGTTGTATATGCATGTGCATTTTCCTTCATGTCCAAATACCTTTATCAATCTCGCGGTCCAAAACCCATGACTAGGGTTGACATCAATGACAGCAATCAATCTTCCAACAGACGACCAGTCACATCACCTCAGAACACTTGTTTGTGTACTTTTCATTTGTGCGATGTGGGGTGAGCATCACCAAAAAATTGATTTGAAGGCTCATCATTTGAAATCGATGGCCGAACGTGATAAGTTTTTATCTATGCAAGGAATTTCATCAAAAATCCATGATTGGAACTCAATGACTACTATCATTCAAAACATGGGTGACATTACTCTATTTTGGGTGTTTAATGTTTTATTTCAAAATGGGGTAACCACAGATCGAATCATTCAGCTAAGGGAGATAAGCTCCTGCTTTCTAGAAAACTAGAGAAAATGGATAAGACAGACCAAGCGGCCTCCAGTGAACCAGGATATTCAAATTATATGACAAATTTATCAATGAAGAAGAAAGAAAATCTTGTCACACGAATACTGGCAACAAGATTTCATACAAAGTCTACGGATGAACCGGGGTCAGGTGAAGAAATCATATTAAATTCTATCATGAAGGATTTGATCATCAATGGATACGCAGGTGAATTTCCCATGCAAGTTGGCAAGGTTAAAAGGAGCAAGCGATGGAAGACAGAGGTTAAAGATGAAGTGGTTGAAAGTGTTGGAGAAAACTAGCCTGCTTGGCTTGACACTTTAAAAGAAAAAATTACTAATCTGAAATAGATTTCAAGATAAATTAAGTATGTTTCGGAGAATTTTGTAATGATACAGACAAGTGATATTCAAGGCAAAAATCTCAAATATGTCAGTTTTGGTTTGTAACGTCCTCTAGAAAATAGGAGTTCAGTTGTTGTGAGTTACTCCTTCCATGACCGATGTCTATTTTTGGAACTTTGGGGAAGATGATTCATTTTGAATTCCATATGTAATGTATCTATATATACTATCAAAAAGATAAATGAATGTTTGGACTTACCGGAGAGGGGCCTGCCCTTGTAGTAGGAGAACTTTGTAATTTTTTTTTTGGCGCTGAATTGAACATTATGCAAAAGATTTTTGAAGTCTCTATGAAAAGATTCTAATGGTGGTGATACGAGTTTTGTCTTATGTCATATTGTGTATTTCTTGTGTTCTTAAATTCCATTTGCACTTTATTCTATTTAAATTGGATAGTTTAAAGGCTCATAATTCATCTGTGATGCTCTTGGATTAAGAAATTTAAACCGTGTAACTCTCCTCCTAACTAATTCAGAATTCATTTCAGTAATGCTCTGATGCAGTTACTTGTTTTCTCTTTCCTCTTACACCCTTCTTAAATACAATTTACAACTCATATTCATTGCCTCATTTAGCCTTTATCCTTTGTAGAGTTCTACCGTCCAGTCATTGTTTTCATTCACTTTTAGAATTTTGACTCCATAGCCCTAAGTGTCCCTCCCCTTCCTGGCCAACAAATTTATAAAAACCCCCAAAACAAAACCAAACCTAACCATTGATTATCAAAGAAATATTAATTGACATGAGAGATCCCTCTCTGAGTTAAGCAGGATAGTGCCCAGCTCTAAAGCTGGTTGAAACAGTTACCTTTGTCGCTTTTCTATCATCCGAATTTTTTTTACAGAGTGGTAACATTCTGGCACCGTTGTCGGGAATGAAATTAAAAAAATTTCCCTGGGAAAGAATGATGTGGTTGATTTCTAAGGTTTGTGGGAAGCAGACACTTAGGCACATATCGGCTGTATTCCTACTCTGGCGAATCCACACATCAAAAAATCAGTTTGAAGGTGATTCCATTGGTGGAAGAATCCATAAATTTAAATTTTCACTGGCAACACCATTTTCAATGCAGAATCCAACTTCCAAAACATCATTGGTGACTCCAGTGTTCGAAGATGAGATCCCTTGACATAGGTATGAAAAGGCATCATGGAAGAAAACAAGTACTTAAAATTGGGTTTTTTCCAAGGCATTATATTGTTTGTTGTAAGTTACCTTGAGTCGTTTCCTTAAGATGCTAGACAATTTTTTCTTCACCTACTGCATGCAAATGATGATCATGATAATATTGAAATTGTATATCCTCCTCTTAAAATTATACAAATATCCCTTCAGTTCATCACTAAGTTTGATCAAAACCTCCCATCTGAGCCATATGATAACCACAACCAAGTTGATAAGCCTCATGAGACCAATGTTGATATTTCACCTCATGTACTTGATCCAACACCCTCCAAGACCCAAAACAGATACAGGACCTTAAAATTACCCCACATCCTTCATTATTTTCCTCCAAAGCACTATGAATACCTACATGTGTTTGATGGAGAAATTGGTGCCATCACAGCTGAAAAACAAATCCAAGAGTTCCACCATTTTATAGATTTGTTTGAGATTTACCATGAAGATTTTTCTATGAGGGCTTTCTCTCAATCCTTGAAAGGATATACCAAAGAATGGTTTAAACATTTTCAACCAGGGATAATTAGCTCATGGGAAGAATTGAAGAGTGTGTTTTCGAAGTTATGGGGTAAGAATAAATCTCTAGACCTACAACTTGTGGAATTTTATGCCTTGAAAAGGAAAAGCGATGAGACCATTTCCACATTTAGTAGAAGGTTTTCCAATATTTATTATGATCTTCCCAAATAAATTCAACCCACCAAAGTTCCTACCATACCACGCTCCAGTATGCCACTACTCTTCACCTAGATTTGTCTTTCCTCCTGATGGAAAGAAGACTTGAGACCTTACATCAAATGTTCAATGATGCTCAGGAGATTGAACACGATATCCTAGCATGTGAACAAATTTGAAATGAAGGGTTGGGTGTTCCAGGACATGAAAATGAATATGAACAAAGAACATTTGAATGGAATCTTGAGCATAAAATTGATGATATCATAGGTCCTCTTGAAATTTTGAATGTAAATGATTTTGCAAAGGATTGTATCCCACCTATTGAAAGAGAAGGTACTTATATAGTTTTTTATCCACCTCGTGACAAAAATGGAGCTAATTGTTTCATATATTCATTTGTATACAGTCAAGAAGATGAGTTTGCAAATCAGTTTGTTGAGGAACAGGTTGACATCCCAATATATTTCTTATTAAACAATATTGTAGATGTTGTTGATTTGCCTATATACGATTGTTGGCATAGTGGTAGACCCAACGTTCAGATCCAAGAGCACACCAACAAGCCCTAGCTACTGGCCCTTTCAGCAACACATGCAAGGAAGATGCAGTCTCACCCGAAGAAGCTATAAGGGGGTTGCAGAATAGATATGTCTACAACCATAAGGAATGTAAAGTGGATTCAAAGTGATCGACACACAACAATATAGTATTCTTTATCTTATTACAACCTATTGCGTAAGTTATATCTCATATCTAACACATTATCATCATAGCATCATATTAAATGACAAAGAACAAAGCATCAATCACACACAACACAAGATATACATGGTTCACCCTCTCTCTAGGGCTACGTCCACAGAACTGTGCTTTATAATGTATTAAGATGAAGCATATAGTTCTTATCTGCGCTCTTAGCTAGCATATATTCTTTCCTCTCCTCTTTATCTCTTCCCTCCCTGTGCACCCATCTACAGGGTTTATCTTTGCACCTAGCTGAAGATCTTACAATACAGAAGGATCTTGTACTCCGTACTTCTCTCTCTCACACACACAACAATAATCACTCAAGCCAATCAAAAAACTAGAATGACAATACCAACTTGATACCAACCTCACACCAAACCTCCCAAGTCCTTTATACCTTTATTTATACATTTACAATAGCTCACTGACATCCTTAGGCCAAAACCTAGGTGTCAAAACCCTAGATACCAAATCCCTAGGTATCTAAAACCCTAGGTCAACTTGACCTGTATTTTCAGGGCTTCGCCAGCCTATTTTTCCTTCCTCCTCGCGTAGTGCTCCAAAGCATCCAACAGTCGCTTTGTTCACTTGCTTACTTCTCCATGCTCATTCTTTCTTTCTTATCTAACTCCCTCTATCTCCTCATTCAACGGATTGCTTCCTTTTACTTCGCTCCACCTTTTCTTCTTTTTTGCTCACTTTGACCCAGTCGCAGTCAATGTGTCTTCCTTACAGTTCACATTCTTCCTTTTTCTTCCTTGATATTTGCATACTTCCATAACCAAGGGACAATAGGCCCCCAACACTCACATGTGTCTGGTACCTAGTTTCAACTGCCCCTGGTACCTAGACCATTTTCCTCTTGCATTTACTGAGAACTGCGAGGTAGCTGGTTGTCATAATACAATTTCAACTAGATCCCATTCACTAATCCTTCCTTCCATTCTCCATTCAAAGTCTTCAACTGTGCAGCTCCTCCTTCTGTAACATAGGAGACCTCATATGGCCCGAGCCAATGCATTTTGAACTTCCCAGAATGTTTTACGAACTTACTGTCATATACCAGTACTAGATCACCTTGCTTAAATGCCTTCTTCTTGATGTGTCTGTCATGGTAGGCCTTCTCTTTTTCTTTCTATACTTGCTGATGGAATCCTGCAGCAAATCTGTCTTCTTCTATTTCGACCAACTGTGCAAGCCTTTCATGAACAGTGCCAGTGTCATCCATATCTGTGAAGGTGACAATTCCTAGGCTTGGTACCAAATATTCCATTAGGACAATGGCTTCAAGACCATACACCAACTTAAAAGGGGTTTGCATTGTTATCTTCTTGCAAGTGGTTCTATAGGCCCATAGTATTGTTGGTACTCTTAAATCCCAATCATCCCTATTCACACTGCAAATATTCGTCAACGTTGTCTCCAAGATCTTGTTGAAAGCTTCCACTATCCCATTTTCTTGTGGATGGTAAGGCGTGCTCTTTTGATGGTGGACTTCAAATTCCTTAGTCAGGACTTCAATTGTTTTATTGATGAAATGTGTGCCTTGATCACTCATAAGGATCTTTGGGCATCCAAACCTAGTTATGATGTCATCAAATATGAAGCATGCAGCTATAGTTGCACTACAGTCCTTAACTTCTCTTGCTGCATCCCATCTGGTCAAGTACTATGTTGTTGTAATTATGTACCTTGCTCCTGTGCACTTTCCAGGTGAGTTTATAGGTCCTATGAAGTCAATATCCCATTTCTCAAATGATTGTAGGGTTAACTACAGTGCTAATGGCATTTCAACTCTTATGGATGGTTTCCCAATTCTTTGGCATACATCGCAGGCTCTGTAATAGTCTTTAGCATCTTTGTGTAAGGTAGGCCACCAAAGGCCAGCTCTAAGAACCTTCTGCGCAGTTTCTTTCCCTGCATAATGTCCTCTGATGATGCCTTCGTGAGCTTCTGCAAGGATCAATGGTCTCTTTTCCTCCATAACACATCTTCTCAATATCTCATCAGGTCCCATCTTGTAGATATTTCTAGCTATAAGTGAAAAGTCTGCAGCATGCACTACTAGTTGTTTCTTCTCTGGAATTGTATACTCGCTAGGTGCCATTCATGTTGATAGGAACTGAACTATCTCTGTGAAGTGGTCATCAATCTTTCTAATGACCAATAACTATGCATTTGACTTTGCATCCTCCAAACTGGTCGGCTCTTCGCCATGTTCCAACCCTGACAAATGGTTAGGACCTTTGTTCATTCTTCCTAGTTTTACTATGATCTCAAAGTCATATTCCTAAAATAGCAGAAGCCATATACATATTCTCCCCCCCCAACACTAGCTTGTTGACTAGGTATTTCAACACTGAGTGATTAATAAACATTTTAAAGTGTCCTCCCAACAAGTAGTGGTGAAATTTTTGCAGTGCATACACCATGGCTAACCCTTCTCGTTTAGTGGTGGTGTAATTAATCTCAGTTGTGGATAACTTTCTGCTAGAAAATGCTAAGGGATGGTCAATATCTCCTTCTCCAAGTTGTGCTAACACTTCTCCTAAGGCAATAGAAGATGCATCGACATTCACATGAAACTCCTTGGTCCAATCTAGGAAAACCAGAATAGGCGTAGTAACCATTTTTTGTTTCAGTGTGTCAAAGCTCTATTGGCATTATTCTGTCCAACTAAACTGACAATCCTTCTTCAAAATATTCTCCATGGGTGATGTAATCTGGGCATATCCTTTAATGAACTTCCTGTAGTATCATGTGTGTCCCAATGCAGTGCGCAGTTGTTTGACTGAAGTGGGAGGGGGTAGATCAACTATAATGGAAATCTTAGATGGATCTACTAGCATTCCTTGCTTGCATACAATATGACCTAACAACACTCCAAATGGTGAAAATAAGATGCATTTATTTAGATGCAAGGCAATCTAACACTGCATGAATTTTTCCAACATTAGCCTTAGACATTCAGTATGATTTTTCAATAAACTAAAAACAGTTCAATCATCAAAATATGCTTCTAAGAATTTATGCAGAAACTCCTTGAATGCTTCAACCACCACCCTGGAAAAGATGTCTGAGCCATTATTCAATCTGAATGGCATCATTTCATACTGGTAGGATCCCCATTCTATTGCAAATGTGGTCTTATGGTGATCTTCCTTGGCAATCCAGATCTGATGGTATCTTGAGAGTCCATCTGTAAAAGAGTATACCTCCTGGCCTCCCATATTATCTAACACTTCGTCGGTGAATGATGTAGGGAATAGGTCATGCAAACATGCATCATTCAGGTTCCTGAGATCTACACAGATCCTGATCTCTCATGTCTTCTTGTATTTCACCACCATAGGGCTTATCCATTTTGATTCTTCGACAAGTTCTATAATCCCTGCTTCTAGCATTCTATCGAGCTCAAACTTCACTTTCTCCTTATATTTAGGGTTCATCCTGTAGGGTCTTTGTTTGATTGGTCTTGCATCTGGTTTCAAAGGGATCATCATCTCTCCCATAGGCCCTTTAATTCCTTTCATATCAATGAACATGGTTGGAAAGAAGTCATGATATTCATGAAGTAACTCTGTAATCTTGTCAATGGTAGCAACATCCCAATAATCTCTAATATTGCAAACTTAGGTGTCTTCTCTATTGCTATATTGACCTTCTTAATATTGATTGGTTGTCCAATGAATGGTAAATCAACTCCTGGTCCTTCCACATCTCTTTGGCCTTCTGTTTCTGTGATGTTTACCTTCCTAGGATCATCGTCTTCATCAGTAATGATGTTGTAATAGCCTTGTAGTTTTTGAAGGGTCACAGTCCATTTGTCCTCTTCATGTTCTAAAGAGAGGCTTGAGGCCTCCTCAAATACTTTCTGTCGTATAATCTGTAATGCTTGGTCTATTGATGGATATTGACTTTCAAATAAGAAGGTAGTTACAAAATTCTAAGTCATACCTTCCCAATCTGTAGTGATGAGGCGCATATCTGCTTGAAGGTACCAGCTGATAGGGGTTGTGTCTAGCGTGTTAGTGAATTTGTGCACCCATTTCTATTGAGGAATGTTGCTCCAGTATTCTTCACAAATTCTCACATGGTCCTTTGGGAAGCTTCGACCTGTGTAGCGAACTTTGCATCCTTCTACTTGTGCTGAGAACTGCACTGTCATCAGGGTACGACATTGTACCCACTCTATAATTTTGTTTTTGTGTGTTCCCCACCATCTCACTGGTGTGGCTTTCAAGTCCTCATCCATTGCCAACAACCTCTGGTGTGTTGGTACACTTGCTTCAAATTCTGATAGGAAGACTTATAAAGGGTTCAAACCATCAAAGGTGGGTAGGTTAATTACTGTCGTGTCGATCCAACGAACTTCTCTGGTTAATCTAGCACATCTCCTTGTAGATACTTCATACATTTTGTTCTTCCAATTCTCTAGTGCTTCTTCTGAATCCAATGAATGTGTGTTGTCACTTCACCAACTTAGATTCCCATCGGCTATAGGATTAATGTAATCCTATTGTCTGGCTGTTAGTTTGTATATGTTTTCCAGTTCATATGCTTGGTATTCTTCTCTGATAGGTTCTGTGTATCACTGACCTTCATCTGGATCTAAAGGTGAAATGACCCAAAGGCCATCTCTTTCAAACGTCATACGTCTTTTCTTTAAATCAACCACAGTGGAATTATTGAAAGCCCAATCAATTCCTAACAATGCAGGGTAAGGACAATTGTCATCAACTATCTAAATTACCTCAAAATATGAAAACGTCCTTACTCCGTCGATGTCCACAGGAACATGTTCTAATCTGCCAAAGGGGCTTACTTCTTGCTGATAGCCATCCTAAGCCTGATAGGGGAATAGATCAACTTTGGTTTTCCCATCAGTGCCCAGGTCTATTTTGTCATAACATTGACCTTCGACCCTAAGTCGAGGACCACATAGTCTATATCATACTCTCCTATTTGGGCATTCGAGTGTAGTTCCTTATTTGTCCTCCTCTTTTTAGCGATTTGGTGTACTTCCCTATTCAGTAAGGGGTCTACTTTTCCTAGCTCATACTATTTGATTAAATTTTGTATCTCTTGTACATCACTCTCATCTTGAATCAACTTAATACAAGTATATAAAAATTCCATGATATTTCTTACCTCTTTTCCTTCTTTGGGAAAAGCAGTTTGATCAAATGCCAGGGGCATTCCATATTCTCTTACTTTTGGTCATGTTTTCGATGAAGAGCCTTGGTCTACCTTGAATTCTTTTCTTGCCTCTTCAAATATTTTTCTTTCTTTCCTTGCATCAAAAGTTTGGGTCTTCTCTGTAGCTTTCCTAAATCCTGAGTCTTCTATAGTATTTCCTTGGGTCATTCTGTCTTCTCCTATAACAGTGCCTCCTCTGGTGATAACAGTGACTCTCGGATCTTCTCTGTGAGGTTCAACATATATCAATTTCACTTGTGGGTTCTTCTAAGGTCCTCATCTTTCTTGAAGCTTAGCCAACAACACATGACATTCTTCTATAACATGTTCAAAGGAACTGCAGTAATTGCAAGTAGTACAAGGGTTCTGATAGTCCCTTGCTAAGTGTCTCGATTGTGAAAAATTATAACAGATGATTTGTCCTCAGCCTCGACCCATACCTCCTCGTCATCCTCTTCCTCTGAATCCACCGCGAGGATTGAATTTTCCTCTCCTAGGGTAGTTATAGTACGTAGTTTTTCATTCTTGCTATACTTCACCTTGAATTTTGTATATGTCTCTTGACCTTTCATGCATGAGATCATAAGCCCTACAATCCCTATCATCATGTCCCATGGACTTATAGAACATGGAATACAAATTTGTGGGTGTATGAACATACTTTTTCATGTAATAACACTCACCAGGGCGATGTCTATTTTTGCATACCTTGCACCAGGGTAACGTGACTTGCTTTAATGGGATTGGATCTCTAGAGGCCAAGTATTCATTGAATAGGGGACAGTGTTCCTTGTCATGGACTTCTAATATGCATCTGACACACCATAAGTCTTCTCTTTTATCTTTTCCCTTGTCTTTCGTCATATCCTCGGCCTGTAGAGACAAACTAGTTAGCTGACTCAATATTTGACTCATACCTGAGCTAGATTCTCCCATAGAGGTTGATTCTAGCTTCATGGAGATCTTCAGTGCCTCATAATGTGAAGGAATCTTCTAGTTTGTGGTAAGAGGGAAACAATGAACCATTCTCTGTTCTTCTCATCTAGGATCTGAAAAGTCAATCGACCTGTTAAGGTCTTGAATCTCTTATCGAATTGCCAAATAGTTTCAGCTACCTTCTGCTTGATCTCTTTCAGCTCTGTAATACATTGTGACTCTGATTTGGGTTTCTTGAACTTTGAAATCAATGCATTCTTGATCTAATTCAGTGTCTTAGGCTGTGAAAGTCCTTGGACAAGCTTCATGTACCAACTCAGTGCGTGATCCCTTGGGGTGGTACTAAACTGGGTTCTTTTAAGAGCTTCGTCAGTGACATTTTTAATATTCCATACAACTTCACATAGGAACCAGTGTTCATCAGGGTCTTCAGACCCATCTCCCCTAAAAGTAGGGAGCCTCATCTCATCTTCCATAGATCTTATTAGGGTTCCTGATTGAGTATGTGGTGGACTACTAGTGACAGTGCTTTGAATGCTCTGGTGGCTGGGATTACTCTGATTTATTAATGATACTAAATCAACAGGAGGGATAATAGTACTTACTTCAGTAGTCTGTGCATTTCCTGAAGTTTTTGGCTCATCCTAGTGAGGTTCTTCATCTTTCTCTTCCTCTGCCCTAGTGGGTTCTAAATGCTCTTCGTCTATCAAATCTGCCTCTTCTCCACTGTAGAAACCCTTGTCCTCGTAGTTCTTCTTGAACAGGTTCGCAAGATGAATTTCTCTGAACGCTCTCCCACTCCAAGTATGTCCATCCTCTATGTTGTTTTCACTATCTGAATTCCTGAACATTAGATTTTTCAAATCTGACCAATATAATATATCTTCAAGATGTTCTTCTCATGCAATAGCATCTTGATTCTCAACTTTAGGAAGTGTAAAAATTTTCCTCTAGGTCCCTTAAAGAAGCATCTCTCAGCTTCACTATATGACTCTACTCTGTCAATAGCAAACTCAGTGGTGTACCCTCCAATGGTGCTATCAAACCTAGCCAACCACTCATATATCTCCTGATGGATTCCTCCAAAGAAAAACTCTTATATATCCATAAAGATATATTTCTCCAACCAATCCTCTGTACTATGATTAGGGTTCTTGTTCTGGGCTTCAGTGAAGTACTTTTCTTGATCCTCTATCTACTTTTGAGTCTCTGTATTTGATGGAAACCACCTTGACATTCCCTCAAGAAGATTCATGTCCCGACAACGAAAGCATTTGTTGGCACAGGGGCAGACCCAGGGTTCAGCTCCAAGAGTGCACCAACAAGCCCTAACTACTGGCCCTTTCAACAACACCTGCGAGGTAGATGCAGTCTCACCCAAAGAAGCTATGAGGGGGTTGTAGAACAGAGATGTCTACAACTAGAAGGAATGTAAAGTGGATTCAAAGTGATTGACACACAACGATATAGTATTCTTTATCTTCTTACAACCTACTACACAAGTTATATCTCAGATCTAACACATTAACATCATAGCATCATATTAAATGACAAAGAACAGATCATCAATCACACACAACACAAGATATACGTGGTTCACCCTCTCTCTAGGGATACGTCCATAGAACTATGCTTTATAATGTATTAATATGAAGCATACAGTTCTTATCTGCGCTCTTAGCTAGCAGATCTTCTTTCTTCTCCTCTCTATCTCTTCCCTCCCTAGGCACCCAGCTACAGGGTTGATCTTCACACCCAACTGAAGATCTTACAATACATAAGGCTCTCCTACTCAGCACTTCTCTCTCTCACACACACAACAATAACCACTCAAGCCAATCACAAAACTAGAACGACAATACCAACTTGATACCAACCTCACACCAACCCTCCCAAGTCCTTTACACCTTTATTTATACATTTACAATATCTCACCGACATCCTTAGGCTGAAACCTAGGTGTCAAAACCCTAGATACCAAAACCCTAGGTATCTAAAACCCTAGGTCAACTTTATCCGTATTTCCAGGGCTTCACCAACCTAGTTTTCCTTCCTCCTCGCGTGGTGCTCCAAAGCATCCAATGGTGGCTTTTTCCACTTTCTTACATGTCCATGCTCCTTATTTCTTTCTTATTTGTCTTCCTCTATCTCCTCATTCAACGACTTGCTTCCTTTTACTTAGCTTCACCTTTTCTACTCTTTTACTCACTTCGACCCAGTAACAGTCACTGTGTCTTCCATGCAGTTCGCATTCTGCCTTTTTCTTCCTTGATCTTCATGTACTTCCATAACCAAGGGCCAACAATGATCAATATGATGATGATTATGATAATGACCTCCCAGAATAGCCAACTACATTTCCTCTATCAAAAAATGTTCTTTTTCAGCAGTATAATGAGAGCAATCAACTCACATATCACAGTTACAGAGAAGAATGTACTGAATCAGTTGAAGGGAATTCTTTACCTTTATGCTT
>JZKD02S2393928.1:227053-260261 GCA_000966675.3 Picea glauca
AGAAATGATTTTTCACAGTTTTCATGACCCTGTGGCATGTTATATGGAAAATTCTAACAATCAGAATTTAAGGCTTAGGATGGATTGTACACTCAGAGGTGAAGATAATGGGAAATCAATGTCAGTATTAGATATGGATTGTTTCACACCAATGAATTATTTTCATCCAGTGTTGTCTTGTGATTCAGGAGGTTGTTACTCCCAGTAGTCTCAACAAATTTTTCAGCCTCTTGATAGAAATCAATAGGGAAAATCGCATGAAATAAAGAATGAAGTGGAAGAATTAAAACATGTTTTCAATATTATGCATGTTTTGGAAGATCCATTTGCAATTTTTCTAGAAAAAATAAACAGTCCCAATGTTTTTGAAATTCTAAGATTTAAATTCATATATAAATTTTCAAATGGGTTATTAGTGAACAGGATTAAAAGCAAGCATGTGAAAAGAAAACAAGAAGTGGGTAAGATGATGGCATTGTTGCATTGGAATTTTGATTTCACTTGACTAGCAGTACATTTGAGTAGTTAGGCTAGGTAGGCACAAATAATCTCGTGGATCGGGCATGTTATAGTTTAGGTCTCCAAATAAAGTATTCACTCATATGATTAGTAGTCCGTCCAGCCTCTAGGTAAGAGTGGTATGCAAACTTCGGTTTTCAACGGACATTGGTGACAGGTCAAGGTACGACACACACATGTTGTAAGATAATATCCAATCGGTAAGGCACAAGGTCTAATGCTCTTTGCTACATCACAGGGAGGATAACATCTCCAGCTAGAGCCCATGTTATCACTGTAACATTTTTTTGGACTCCAAGTCTCAGGATTTAGCAGGAGGATAAATCAATATAGAGTAGAGATAGACTAGCAGACGGGGTCACATCTAGAATACAGGGCTAAATCTAGTAGAGATTTGAAGTTGATGGGATCCGACGGGTCATGGATCATGGGTGCTATTGATCAACAGTCATGGAGCGTATCGAGTCAAGAACTAATGCGAAGGTTAATCCTTTGGAAGTGGGCCGACAAGAATACCATGGTTTCGTCTCAAGGGCACGTGGTGCCACCGGATGCATATCGAGGGGAAAGTGGGTGAGCGCGAAACCACCCAATCACACCTCGATGTCATGTGTCAAAATATCATTGAATATGTCAAATACGAGAGTTGCATGTGGAAAGGGAAAGTTGACGGCTAGTCAAATCACCTCACGACACTTTTTTGGGTACTTTTCGTCCATGTGATGTCAAGTGAGTGCCGCCAAAAAACTAATTCAAAGGCTCATCATTTGAAATCGATGGTCGAACGTGATAAGTCATTATCCATGCAAGGAATTTCATCAGAAACCCATGATTGGCACTCAATGATGTTTGTCATTCAAAACATGGGTGACATTAGTCTGTTTTGGGCGATTAACATTTTATTTTAGAACGGGGTAACCACAGATCAAATCATTCAGCTAAGGGAGATAAGCTCATGCTTTTTGTAAAACCAAAGAAAATGGATAAGATAGACCAAGCAACCTCCAGTGAACAAACATATTCAAATAATATGACAAATTTATCAATGAAGAAGAAATAAAAGCTTGTCTCATGAATACTGGCAACAATATTTCATACAAAATCTAGGGATGAACCAGGGTCAGGTGAAGAAATCAGATTAAATCCTACCATGAAGGATTTTATCATCAATGGATATGCAGACGGATGTCCCATGCAATATGGAAAGGGTAAAAGGAGAAAGCGATGGAAGACATAGGTTAAAGCTGAAGTGGTTGAAAGTGTTAAAGAAAACCAGCCTACTTGGCTTGCCACTTTAAAGGAAGAAATTGCTAATCTGAAATAGATTTCAAGCTAAATTAAATATGTTTCAAAGAATTTTGTAATGATACAGACAAGTGGCATTCAAGGAAAAAAGATCAAATATGTCAGTTTTGGTTTATAACGTCCCCTAGAAAATAGGAGTTCATTTGTTGTGTGTTACTCCTTCCATGACCAATGTCTATTTTTGGAACTTTCGGGAAGATGATTCATTTTGAATTCCATATGTAATGTATCTATATATAGTATCAAAAAGATAAATGAATGGTTGGACTTACCGGAGAGGGGCCTTCCCTCGTAGCAAGAGAAATTTGTAATTTTTTTGGGGGGGGATGAATTGAACATATATGCAGAAGATTTTTGAAGTCTCTATGAAAAGATTCTAATGGTGGTGATACAAGTTTTGTCTTCTCTCATAGTATGTATTTCTTGTGTTCTTAAATTCCATTTGCACTTTCTTATGTTTAAATTGGATAGTTTAAAGGCTCATAATTCATTTGTGATGCTCTCGGATTAAGCTATTTAAACTGTGTAACTCTCCTCCTAACTAATTTAGAATTCATTTCAGTAATGCTCTGATGCAGTTACTTGTTTTCTCTTTCCTCTTACACCCTTCTTAAATACAATTTACAACTCATATTCATTGCCTCATGTATCCTTTATCCTATGGAGAGTTCTACCGTCCGGTCATTGTTTTCACTCACTTTCAAAATTTTGACTCCATAGCCCTAACTATCCCTCCCCTTCCTGCCCATCAAATTTATAAAAACCCCCAAAACAAACCCAAAACTAGCCATTGATTATCAAAGAAATATCAAGTGACACAAGAGAGCCCTCTCTGAGCTGAGCAGGCTAGTGCCTAGCTCTAAAATTGTTTGAAATAGTTACCTTTGTCATTTTTCTATCAGCCAGACAAAATTTACAGAGTGTTAACATGTTGTATCCATTGAAACTGTCAAGAAATGAAAAAAACTTCTTGCCAGCCAGGACATCAAGGAACTGGTCAATAAAAGGTAACAAAAAATGGTCTTTCTGTGTGGATTTATTAAATTTTCGGTAATCAACACAAATTGTCCATTTTTCATTTTTCTTAGGTACAATGACCAACGGGGAAACCCACTGACTATCTGAGATTGGGTAGATAAAATTAACTTTCAACAGTTTTTGGAGTTCTTCTTTTATGATCTCTTTCAGGGTTGGGTTCATTTTGTGTTGGGATTGGCGAATAGGTTGGAAAAATTATTTTATATATATATGATTAGTACACATATCAGGGTGCATACCCTTCATATCCGTGTAAGCCCAAGTGAAGACTTCCTTATGTTTCCACAACAGTTGAATCAGTTGTTCTTTCTGCAGGGGGGATAATTTTGGACTAGTATTTAAGGTTTTTCCAGGCTCATTTTCTATTGGGATGATTTTATGGATGAGTATTGAAGGTATCATCTCAAAATAAGGATCACCATCAAGGTTTTGTTGATTATGTTCTCTCATTATGGCATCTACGGGATGGGTCATTGGTTGGCTGACTGATTGGGGGTTGTTGATAAGCTATTAATAGTATCATCCTTTGTTTCATCCTTGAAACATAGGGCCTTACCAAGACTAAGAATTGGTTGTACACTATTTTCTTTTGGCTCAAGTTCATCCCATACATGTCTCTCAATATCTTCACTTGGTTTGGCAGGGGGATACAGAGTAAGGCTCTTTGTATTTTTTCCATTAGAAATTGTCATAGCACCTGTCCTGCAGCCAATAAATGCATCGATTGTGGCCAACCAAGGTCTTCCTAGGATCAAGGGGTGTCCTCCTAAATGAGTTTTTGGTTGCAATACTAATAATTTTGTTGTATATTCCCAGGAGTCCACGGATAAGACAATATCTTCCAGTACCCCTTCTGGTCGAATTTTGGATCGATCAACCAACTCCAGCACAATGGGGTAGGTATTATATTTGTAAGTCCCAACAGTTATGTTTTTTCCTTAGTTATGATATTTATTACAACGCTTAGATAGATAAGAGTATTTGTAATAGTCATGCGATCAATCTAGACAGTTACTGTGGGGTTCCCAGGCTCATCATATTTAACAAGCATGATTTTTCCCAACATCAGTTCTGACAGTTTTCCCAAGAATTGAACTATGGGGAGTCCCCTAGGCTTCCTACCAATATTTTTGATGCACAATTCCCTCACTGTTTTGGATTAAATCAGGACATCTTTGATATCTTGCAACAGAAGAATTTTAACACACGAGTTTTTCAGTTCTCCAAGGAAGTCTAATCGAGGTTGGGGAATACACTTGGGAATGACTAACCTTTCTGGGTATGGAGGAATTTCGAAAAAGGTGGTAGCATGAGTTTTATCCTATTTCCTGAGAGTTGCAGCATAGGTACAAATATCGTTCTGAGTTTCAGCTTGTTTTTCTTTTTGGTGTTCTTCAGATTGTCTGCAAGGTGGGGCTATTTCACTCTATGAATTTGTTTCATCATGTTTTGTAATTATGGGTGAGGTTTGTTGATTTATTATTCTTCCTGACCTAATTTGTAATCCATTTCACTGAGCAGGGGTGATCCAATATGTGGGGAAGATGGATGTTTTGGCTTGCTGGATATTCAGATTCAGGTTAGAATGAACATGTAACTAGGCTCATAGTGGAGGGTTACTTGGTAATATATTGGGTGGCAAGGGTAATGGTTTTTTTTGTATAGGAAAAGGTGGTTGTACAAACGACTAAGACTGGATTGGGAATTGTCATCCTTGGAAAGGATAATTTCTCCATCCTTGAGACTATGGAATTGTTTGATTCAGATATGGAACCCAAGGCATGGGATACTGACTTTTTGGTGGGTTGGGAAATTTCCATGTGTTTCAGGGTATTGGATTTTCTATGGAATCTGAGTATTATACATATTATTCCAATTATTGAAAGGTGAGGATGGATCTTGAGGCATACTTGGTAGGTGAGCTTGCCATGGTTTCTTGGAGATGAAATATGGTTGTGTCATCTCTTCATTTGAACCCTTAAATACTGCTTTCAAAACTATAAATGATGGACAAAGTTTTGTTGGGTGGTCTATTTGTAGATACCACATATTTCCGTAAATCAATAAATCAATAATGTCCTCAAGTGGTTCCTTTGATATATCTCCCTTCCCCATTAGGTTCAACATATCCACGGAGTCATCCATCATACCTCGAATCATAATTTTCTTCAAAATATCCTTATCCAAATCATTATGTTTATATCTCTGTATATTATATTTGAGGCATTCCACATAATCCTCCAAGCTCTCTTCCTCCTTCTGAGACATTTTGAAAAGTTCCTCCCTCTGGTCCCTTATTTTGCAATAGTCATGATATTTAGTTAGAAAGGTATGTTTTATATTATCCCAAGAAGTTATAGAGTTAGAAACAAGGCCAATGAACCATATTAATGTTGACCCCTTTAGGGTAGCTCGAAATATTTTCAGTTTCTAAGCATTTGTAATATAATCATAGCTTCGACACGAAACGTCAAATTCAAACAAGAAAGTGTCTAGGTCTTCTCCTATCTGACAGTTAAAGTTTGAAAGTGTAGATAGAGGTATATTCTTCATTGGTGATAGTCCTAGAATGTTCCCAATAGGGAAATCAAAGGTCTAAAATGTGTCATTTCCATTTGCATTTTCCATTTATCTTTGCCACAAATCACAAATCTTTTGCTAATCAGGTCTAGGGATATCTTCTATTTTTTGGATATTCTTCAACGATTGTTCGAGGTGCCCAACGACACTCCCCTGATCAAAAATAGGGTTATCATTGGGATCAAGAATGGGCTATTTAGTTTCTAACCTGTTATTAGGTTGATTGACTTCCAACCCAGAATCAGAATATTCCTGATTTTCGTTCTTGGAACAGTCCATACTTTCTGTCAAATCTTGATATTCGGTCTCTGCTTCTACTGCTGATGAATATCCCCAGACATAGGACTGATAACCCACCCTTCTCCATGTTTTAGGTTTATGATGTACCCCCCCTAAAGCTGATGACTCTACTTTGTTTATTAATTCTTGAATATATGTCACCCATCCTTGATCAATATTTATTTTTCCACTAGGGCCCCTTCCTCTTCTAGTATTTTTCAGGGATGACCATTCTTCTCCTATTTTATTCATGCATCATAGATCCCACAATTCATCAGGATGGTCTCAAGTATTATTCTTGCACCCTTAATAACCTCCCTGACAATGAAGCCAAAAATGTTGGTGTGATTAATTGTCTAATTAAATCATCCAATGCATTTGATTGTCAACCCGGGGTAAGTATTTTATTACAAGGGTGTTCTGCAATGTTTATGCAGACAAAGAACTCTCCTAACACTTTCTAATGAATGAAATCCACTAATCACGCATTCTCTACACAACTACTGTGAACAAAACAAATTCTTATATCAAATTAAGATGCAACCAAGTAAGATGCTTAAAAGAAATTCATAAGAACCAATTGACCTAATTTAAACTACTTGCTAATCACTCACTCCTTACTACTAATGAAATCTCAAGGAAATTCATAAAACACACTGTTGAAAATAAAATAACACATCTTTCAACAATCATCTTCTGTAAAGGAAACACACTCTTGCTGCAGTTAATTGGAACACACTCTTGGAATTGAAACGATGATGCATTTAACTGAAAACTCATGAATATAGAATTGGAATAAAGCACTTGCTAAAATTGAATTGAGAACACATTCATGTGGAATTGAAATGAACACTTGCTGCAATAAAACATAAACACACTTGTACTAAATTGAAGTGAAACACAATAGTAGTAAACCAAACTGTAACAACTATAATTGAAACAATTCACTCACATCAACTATTTGTACCAGGAATTGAACTAAGGAAAATAATAGCAAGATGACCTAGTTATGCTAATCTAACTAATAATACATGAAAATAAACCATGCTAAAGAGGAGGGCCCTCCTTCCTTAGCAGGGGCAAAAAACTACAGAAACTACAACTTTAAGCACTCATAAATCGATACCACAACTTTCCATATCTTTATTATTCAATCAAGAGGCGCAGATACAATTGTTGTTACACATGAGTCTATCAAGTATCCTCTATTCTCTAAAAGCTAGCCTAACCTGGAGAAAATATTCTCTACCCTTTTAAACATTTTCTTCCTCTTCTAATCTTAGAAATATTACAATTATGAACAACCTTGAGAATCTTTCGATTCTCAAACTGTTCGATGTCGTCTTAATTAAGAAGATACAAAGGATAGGAAATATTCCTATAACCGATTACGACTTATGTAAATGATTTTTATGTAAATAGTCGATCGAATTGTCATGTTATCTGGGTGGACATCCCATGTTCAAAACATACAATATTTGCGACTTTAAGGTAAGCCACGTCATCAAATAAATCAATCCTTGACATATGGGTCCACGGTTCAATGGTATATTCATCATCATGCAGTGATCCTTCAATGGTAAAAACATTCTATAGTAGTGGCCTTTGTGTATCAAGTCTCAGAGTAGCAACACCTCAGAGTAGTATCACCTCAGAGTAACAACATATCAGAGTAAAAACACCTTGGAGTAGAAACACCTCAGAGTAGCAATTCCTTGGAGTAGCAGAACCTCGGAGTAGAAGCATCTGATTATTCTGCAAGATTATTTAGCAATTAATCAATGGTTACCCAACACAGACATCATCCTTCTCTAAATGCAGGTAAATATTAAAGAATCAACACATCAAATGACTTAACATACCAGTGTCAAAAAGGTAATTCTTGAACCATGATAATTATGGAAAAGGTGTGAATAGGAAGGAAAAGGGTACGAGATAAGTAACAAAATGATGGAAAGAAGGTATCATTCCCATGAATCAATAGTTTCCCTGGATTGTTGACTATGTAATCATGTGAAATCATGTATGCAAACAAAACGACAAGTGAGATCATTTTGGGTATGTGTTATATTCTCTGCAAGACCAAACCTAGTGTCTATTTTGCATCGGGCGTGCGGCAGGGGGTGGGGGGGGGTCACATATGGGCGAGCCCCCCATAAAAATATTTTAGCAGTTTTTGTGTCTATTTTTAGTGGTTTTTTGGCACATGGTCTTTGTTGATGGTTTTCTAATTCTAGTTAAGGAATTATGGTTGTTGACTAATCCAGGTGAATGGATTAGGGGTTTTGGATGCCACGGGAATATAGATAGATAGATAGATAGATAGATAGATAGATAGATATAGATATAGATATATATATTGTAAACAATGAAGTGTATGATGAATAAATATTAAAGGCGTGACTCTAAACAAGTTGTCAGTTTTTTTGATTTGGTTCTCAAGGGTAAAATCTCTGTGTAATGTGTGTGTGTTTGTGCCATTGTATCTTTTATGTTTTTATTAAAAATCCATTTGCAATAATTAATTGTACAAGGTTAAAATCTACACATGCAAGTGTGAATAATAAGCATTGAGGTAATTGGTAAATTTTAAATTTACATGGGTTGCACAAGTGGCATAATCCACAAGTACTATAAAAAGAGGGCTTTAAGATGAGAGAAAGTATTTTTATGCACCCTAATGTTCGATGGTCATCATAATGACAAAATGACTAGTGATTGATATTATTGAGAGTTTGGTTAATTGAAGGTTGTAAAGAAGTGGAGATCCTTCTCAAACTTAAGAGCTTAAACCTTCAACCTTTGATTAGGGAGTATTCTTCATATAACCCCATTGTAGCTTGGGGGTCCTTGGAGAAGGAGAGTACCCAAAGGAGTTGGTAGGGAAGTCAACTGGTGGATCATTTGACAATCAATAAGCTAGTGTGAAGGAATTGGATTCACAAGTCAAATTTGACATTCAAGTTTCGAGTGGAGACAGTAACACTTGTTAATTTATTTGTACAATTGATTTTAATATATCAAATTGGCACATGGTTGTTGTACATTTGAAACTTGTACTACATTGATATTTACTATATTTAAAAAAATAAATATGTGCAAGCATTCTATCCATTTCAATAAAATAATATATAAAAACATGTAGAAGTTCAATGCCATTTATAATGAGTTGTGAGTTATCAAAGCTAGTTTATTTTGTGAGCTACCTTCATAATATTTTTAACAATTATGTGTATGTAATGCTTTCAAGTTAAATATATTTTCTTTGGAACCCAACACCTTATAATGATTTTGTAATATTTTCTATAAAATATCTTATTATACATGTTGAAGGAAAAGTATATTGTAATTGCTTTGTAGTCAAATTAGTTTGACTTTTAAATAATTTGCAATTTTTTCACTTTTTTCCAAAATTTTTTCTAAAGTTTCCAAAAAATTATCTATTCAATTGATTATTCTTTAAATTGAAAAATAAATTTTGAATTTTAAAAGTATAAATTCCTATTTTGTGATTGGTTATTAACTATGATTAGACAATTTTTACATGGTTTTACACTTAATTTTCATATTTAAAAAAAAAAAAAAAAAAAATCAAACAGTTTACAATGTGTCCTTATTAATTATGGCCATCAATACTTATTTCTACACATGTCACGTTTATTTATGGTACTTCTATTAATTCTTTTAGATAATAATGTCTCTCCGACATGCAGAAAATGAATTCAACAAAGTTTGGAGCTCGGGTACTGCATTGGTTGGGTGCATACCAAAGGTAGTTTATTTTAAAGATATGGTCCTTTGTTGTGCCGATAAGTTTGACACAGAGAGAAGAATTATCCAAATACAAGGAAAACCAATGATTTGTTTGTCCCTTTCAGTGTTTAGAAGGATGTTGTGACTTTCTGATCCCACTTTGATATTTAAGAATGTCGAGGTGAACGAGTTTCTTAAAGTACACAGTGGAGTAATAGAGCTTCTCAAAGATTTCCTCACAAGCCCGAGGAGCGACATCAATTCTACTCAGGTTGAAGTATGCTCCTTAAAGTACCCATATAAATAATTTTCTTGGCTATATGCCAGAATAATTAGACAATAGTCCATGGCCTCGGTGCCCAAATATATTGTGTATATTTTCCATCATGATTTTCATGACGATGTCGTTATTGACTAGGCTCACATCATCTAAAACAAGATTTCGTTTCAGTTGGGGGGCCTGAGAAAAACAAAGAAATTCTACATGACTTCATATTTAGTTTTTGTTATAGTTTATTGTCATATATTTGAGGATTTTCCCATAGCAATAAATTTTGACTTCAAGAAAGAACCAACTTATTTTTGGTACCCAATGTTATGGAGGCATAAGGCCCCATATAATTTTTATGAAATACAAAATGGTTTTCTACCTACTTTTAAGAAGATGATTCACGATCCTGCCACATCAAGGATATCACAAGAAGTTGCCTCCTTTCTGTCTAAGAAAGTTTTTTTTGAAGCTTTGGAAGAGTTTATTTTTCTGAGACTGTATGGATTCTAGGGGAAACCCTTTTTATTACCATTTTGTGTTTCTGACAGAATTTTCATAATTGAAGTGTGTAAAAAGTACAAATATTGGGCACATTTATTCAATGATAAAAAGAAAAATAAATTTATCCCACTACCATGGAGGGTTGGAGAGGTGACTGGCAAGCATATCTCTCATTTATATGAATATGCAGTTCAATTTGACCAGCTCGGTTTGAAGGAATCCCATGCCATTTAGGGTTTTGTTCCAAAATATTTGTTTTCTACACATATGTCTTTTGTTGGGTATGCTTCATATTTCAGTAAGTCTGAGCATATTTTGAAGACACCATAAATGATATCAAATAATTCGCTAGCACAAATGAGTGCTACAACCAAGGGGTAGAGACAGAACAAAAACCCAATTCATCTAATGTATTGCATAAAATTACCTCAACAAAGACCAAACCTTGAAGTAATGGTTAGGAACAAAAAGGTCATCCACTGGAAACTCATATGATAGTGGAGACCAGGAACCTACTAATAAGACAATTGAAAAATATCATGATGTTTATACTTTCACAAAACGAAAAACAGAAATTCAAAAAGAGGGACAAGAATTACCTAAAATTGAGAGGAGTCCCAAAGATATGGAAGTTGACAATGTGATAGAAGATCCCAACTAAGAAGAATAGGGAATAATTGAATATAGGGTTATTGTTGAAGAATTGGGTTCTCAAGAGCCCAAGATATTTGAAGAAGAGTCTATCACTTTACACCACACAACCTACCATAAAAGTTCCAAAACATTGTTAATTGAAATGGTAAAATTAAAAAATAAAAAGTTTTCATAGAAGTGGAAATCAAAGGTTGATTTTCATGGGGTTCCACCCTAAAAAATTGTACAAGTTCATGGTGCAACTAGAGAAGCCTTGAAGGAGTCAATTTATGATATAGAAAAAGAAGATTTGGTTTTAAAATAAAGAATAAAGGAATTAGAAAAATCTTTGATTCCAAAACCTTTATTTTTCGAGCTCATCACTGCAATACAACCAATGTGCAGTCTTGAAGATGTCCCAGAGACCAGTTCTAGATTAAAAGGTTCATCAAGCTTACTAGTGGTTGTAAGAAAATACATTGGAGATAGTATTAAGAAAATAATAGTCCTAATCCTTGAGATATCTCCAGAAAGATTTGGAAAATGATGAAGAATTCTATAAGGAAGCAGTGGGAACATTTGGGGAAAAGGTTTCAAGTTTAAGAGAGTTACACAAAAGAGATCAAAACCTTCCCTCTAATGGTCATGTGAAACAAATCAATCCATGTTGGCTAAAAAGAATTAAATTCTTGAGGGAATTGTTGTCTGAGTGTGATGTCATTAACCTTAAAAGAGGTGATATATTCTTAAAACTTGTTGATTTGACTAAGGAGTTAGATGGCACGCATTTCATAATGGATACAATGGTTTTATCAAGGGAGAATATACAAGAACAATTGGAAGCCTTAAAAGTTGCCTAGGCCAGCGAATTTAGTGATTCAATTGATTTCTCTGAAGAAGAAGTAGAAATATGGATAGTCCAATATGTGAATAAGAATCAAGACATTGAGGAGACACTCCATCAGTTAAGCCTTGATTTAAGAGAACTAGAAAATAAATTATTTGAAACTACTACCAAACATGAGATAACAATTGATCTAATGATTGAGTACATTAAACAATGATCAATGAATGCCTTTGTTAAAATAACTGAAACATATCAGCAAGAAGTCGTTAATTTAGTTATTCCATGTCCAGCATAGCAACAACCTACAAAATATGCCACAACAAGAAAATAAGGATTCAAAGTTTCCATCATAGTAAATCTAGTAGTCACCTTGTTCTTGATATCACTACTTTTTTTTCTTCCTCAGTCGATAGTCATTCTTCTTTTTCTGTTTCCAGAATCTGTGAAAACCAAAGGCTAGCCCCTGACTATTTGATTTTTTCTTCCAAGTCTCTCTTTTATTTCATGGTCCAAGAGATCTGCATCACGATCCTCTTTGAACAAAAATCATAATTTACTTTTATTTGAACTCTCGGACATTATTGTTTATTTTTACAAAGACATCTATTATTTTTTGAGGTTCCTATAGAACTATTCGAGACATAACATTAATGATTTCTTAGAATTTAAGTTTTAAACATGAGATTTCAAATGTGTGTCTATACAAATATTTTTTGCATTTAAATGGAATGATAATTTAAATTTATCTTCCATATGCAGTGCTTATTTTATGTCCCTTTGTTGAATATTGTGTCTCACTTTGATGAATACTATGATGGAAATGTCATCCTATGATACTATATATTATTTTTTTATATAATATTGTATTATAGTGTGGATATTTACTTTCTATAAAATACCTATTCCTTTCTCAAGTACACTTTTTATGTGAATATTTATTTCAATATTAGGCTTGGTCCTCTCTCAGGCAATGTTTATGCTCTTGCATGTTGTTTAAAAATAGAGGAGTACCACCTCTTTAAAAGAGAAGGTGGATTTATCCTCGTGATGTTATCTTCAAGACCATAAGACAATATTTTATATTAACAAGTACCTACTAAGGAGGGGTTCCTATATCCCTAGATGAGGCACTAGTGGAATCCTTCAATCACACATTGAACTTTAGATATTCATTAACACAGAAGAAATGCACAATAACTAGAACAACAACTTTACTACTAGAAAACAAAGTTTAGATTACAATGATAATTTTATCCCCCCCTTGCTCGAATTGAGTAGGGTTCTTATACAATTCACATTATTTGTTTTCTTAGCAAGAAAGATATGAGGACAACCATGAGGATATAATATCCTCAAGTTGTTCTCTAATTCATTTCAACAGTCTGAGTAGGATAGGTGAGGTGGTTATGCTCGTGACTCAATGTCCTCATCAACTGGAAGGAATATATTGAAGTTGTCACCTCATTTGTCTTGGATCAAAGGAATCCATCTGTATGTTTATCCTCTTTCCCTAATGCATATTCCCCCAACTATCTCAAAATCACGATCTAATTGTCTTGTAATTTCCAGGATGATGCATCTATAATTGAAGATGTTAGGTGTGGTAGGCACCTCGTCAGATCCAGCACAACTAGAAAGACCAAGATGGGGGTCAATGGTGTAACTGCTCATGGTGGCGGTGTTCTAGTAGTGGTGATGGTGGGTGTTGCAACAACGACACTAACTAGTGTTGCGGAAATGGTATGGCATGTGTTGCGGCAACTGGTAATGTGTTGCAACAATTGGAAATGTGTTGTACCAACTAGTAAATGTTTTGCAACAACAACCTGATAAAGATGATGGTCTCGTAACAACAACCCAAGGGGTGTTGCAAAAACCCACTTGCAATACCTGTGACATTATTACTAGAACAATATCTTAGCGCACTTTCATTAGTGAGCATAAAAGGCTATCTTTCCCTTAATTACAGTAGAAAAACCACTTGAAATGACATAAGTTCTCGGGAAACGTACTCGAAGAAAAATACATGGTTATACTCAAAATTAGCCTTTAGGTTGGAAGGAATGGAAAAACTAGTATAAAATGGAAAAATAAAAGTATGAAAAGGATGGTGTTTCAAACGCCCTTCATCTACCCCCAACCAAATGTGTTGCATGTCCTCATGCAACTGGGTTAATCAGTTTGAATCTTCATGGGAGGCAATATAATAAAAAATGTTGATGTTGAAGTCTATATGTCCTTTGTCAAAAGTTGAATAGTACCCTCCATTTTCTAGAATTACTTGCTAGTATCCTTCCTCCTCCTTTTACCCAAATCATAATCTCGTTGATAGTCGGGTGCAGGCAGCAAAATCATCGAGTAACGAAATCTCATCCCTACCCATTTATTTCCATATGTCTTCATGCAGTGAATGTATTTTCTTACCCACTTCAATGCCACTATAAAATTGTGATAATTGAAGGAATATCTCCACCTTATCTCAACTGTGGCTTGTTCCCATCTCTGTCTTCCTCCCTATAGGGAATCTCGCATCAAATATTCTATGTGTTGTATGCAGTTGCAAATGGCTTCTTATCAACTATTGTTCATGAAGGATGCATGTGTCTAAAAATTAACCCATGCATAGTGTGAGATAAGAATAGTCTTAGGCTCAAGGAATTATCTTCTTATTTAGTGGCTACAATTCTCATTCTTTTGGGGAAAAAACAAGGCACTCTTCCAATGGGCATGGTTTCTCACAAATGATGTAATATTTGTATGTCTCCATCAAAAGGAGTTTCCATTTCGAGTCAAAATCCAAGAGAAGCTTATGTTTCTAGAGTTCACAGAGCAAGTCCTTATCTTCTTTGTTTCTCTGATAGTATACCTTCAAGAATGTTTTTGTAGAGGTCACTTTGTAGGGCCTGCATGTTTCTACTTCTCTAAATTGGAATAGGAAGTGTCTCTCATTTAGGAATATTGAATAGATAGGAGAGGGTGGCCTGTAGCTAGGAATATATCCCAAAAGAGAACTCATATGCCCTTTTTCTTCCTTAAGGAGTCTTATATGGGATTGTAACCCAAAGGCCCTATCTACATCCTTTTTCCATTGTTCCCATTTACATCAATCGATTGTCAATTGCTCAGCCCATATCTACCTTGGTTTATAAATGGCTTGTCGACACTCTTCAAGAGGAAATGTTCCTTTTTCATAAGATGCATCCATACATTTCCATTTGACTAGGTTGGGCCTCAGCCAAAAATAATCATCGGTGTATGTTTGGATCCAAACATCCTTCATAGTGGGTCTCATATCATCTGTTTGGTTTTCCTCATCTACCCTCTCAGGAGGCATAGTGGGTCCCATATCATCTGTTTGGATTTCCTCATCTACCCTCTCATCTATTTGATCTCCTCGGTCCTCAGACAAGTTCCCTTCAATTTGAGTTTCCTAATCTACCTACTCAGGACAAATTAATTTTTTTGTTTGATCTCCTCGATCCTTAGTCAAGGTCCTTCAGTTTGAGTTTCAACATCCACTCTTTCTAGGAGTACCATGGTTCTTCCAGCATTTTTTTCCTCCAGGGCTGGTTCAATAGTCTTTTCTTCAAATTTATCATAGACCTATTGGTTGAAATTAGACACTTGGGCGAGGAATTCAAGGCTTTCTTGGCCCCCTTGTAATTTGGCCCTTAATCTCTTAACCTTCCTTTGTAGTTTCTGATTAATTCTTCTTAAATTAAGGTACTTTTGCATAAGGATAGGATGCAATAGCCTTAAGATGTTACCTAAGATGAGATGTTGTTTCTTTTGCTTGAGAATTTTTTTCTTGGAGGGCACAATGAAATTGATGTCCTTGATTCTCTTTGGTACTGTAACACATTATTCCTTCATAACTTTTGTCATCTCCCATGTTGCAGTAGAGTCTTCATCCTCACCTGTTGGTTCTTGTGTGACAACAAGAGCTTATTCTTATATATATTATTCTTTTAGTGGCTCCACTTCTTCCAATGGTTCTTGTGTGAAAACAGGGTTTTCCTCCTCCTCGATTGACTTAACTTCTCCTATTGGTTCTTGTGTTGCAGCAGGGTCTTCCTTTGTCTGTTCACATCCTCCTATTGATTCTTTTGTTGCAACAAGAGATTCTTTTGTTTGTTCCAATCCTATTGTTGGTGCTTGTGTTACAACAAGAGCTTCTTATATATTTTCCCCTCCTCCTATTGGTTCTTCTATTAAAGCAGGGTCTTCTATTTTGGATGAGAACTATTTCCTTTTCTTCCTTGGAATTTTTACCTCATGCAGTGATTTGTATTTTATTTTTCTTGTAGGTTGGTCCTTTCCTTTTGGGGGTGTGCTCCTGTCATAGCCATGGGAGGTTTCTTGTGTTGGTTGTGGAGCCTGATTATCTTCCTGATTTAGAGGTCTTATACTTTCAGCCGTGTTTATGCCCCATGAAGTATTTACACCCCAGAAGTATGTACACTCTTCCACGTGGGGGTGTACAAAGGGGGGGTACCTCCTCTATGAGGTCTGGGTGGGCTATCCCCCCAGCTGGGGGGTCTGGGGGCAAGAGGGCCCCTAGCGGGGGTTTGGGGGCAGCCTCCCCCGATGGGGGTTTGGGGGTGAAGCCCCCGAAGCAAAAATTTCCTTGTAAAAGTATATTGTAATTTCATTGTAAATCTGGACCATTCATTATAAGGTTGCAGATCTAACGATAGAGATTATGTTAGGGTTTTTTTCCCTAGAAGGAAACCCTCTTTTATGAGGGAAATGTATTGTGGCTATGTATGTTGGTGAGTATTGTATTCTGAGAGAGGAGACTGTGAGAGAAAGAAGAGGAAGTTACAATGGGTTTTGATGTAGGTTGTATCCCTTCATTTTGCTAGATAATAATAAAGAAAGGACCTGGCAATTTCTTTGGCGGACGTAGCCCACACTAGGTGAACCACGTAAATCTTTGTCTCTCTTGTATTGTGTATCTTCTGTGTTTTGTTTCCACATTTGTTTTATTTTATTGCTCCGCGGTCCTGTTTTTCTAACATCTTGGTCTTCCTCTTCCTCGCCTGAAGTTTTTCTCGAGCCTAATGTTTCAGTATCTGGTGTTACAATAGGTGTTTCATTTCTCACTCCTTTAGTTTTGACAACTGGTGGACGAAGACTCACAAGGTCCTCCCATGCATGGCCTCCTCATTCCAATGAATGCACTATAATGAGTTTAATAAGACCATGGTGAGAGAGGCCATCCCGTGGTCTCTTGGCCCTCTGGACACTATGATATATTTGTTGCAATACTTTCCAAAGAAAGAAGGGGGTGTTGACTAACCTTGGCTTGTTCCCATCTCTATCTGCTTCCCTATAGGGAATCTCACATCAAATATTCTATGTGTTGTATGAATTTGCAAATGGCTTCTTATCAACTATTGTTCATGAAGGATGCATGTGTCTAAGAATTAACCCATGCATAGTCTAAGATAAGAATAGTCTTAAGCTCAAGGAATTATCTTCTTATCTAGAGGCTACAATTCTCATTCCTTTGGGGAAAAAACAAGGCACTCTTCCAATGGGGCATGGTTTCTCACAAATGATGTAATAGTTGTATGTCTCCATTAAAAGGAGTTTCCATTTCGAGTCAAGATCCAAGAGAAGCTTATGTTTCTAGAGTTCATAGAGCAATTCCTTATCTTCTTTGTTTCTCTCATAGTATACCTTAAAGAATATTTTTGTAGAGGTCACTTTGTAGGGCCTGCGTGTTTCTACTTCTCTAAATTGGAACAGAAAGTGTCTCTCATTTAGGAATATTGAATAGATAGGAGAGGGTGGCCTGTAGCTGAGAGTATATCCAAAAAGAGAACTCATATGCCCTTTTTCTTCCTTAAGGAGTCTTATATGGGATTGTAACCCAAAGGCCCTATCTACATCCCTTTTCCATTGTTCTCATTTACATCAATGGATTGTCAATTGCTCAGCCCATATCTACCTTGGGTTATAAATGGCTTGTCGAGACTCTTCAAGAGGAAATGTTCCTTTTTCATAAGCCGCATCCATACATTTCCATTTGACTAGGTTGGGCCTCAGAAAAAAATAATCATTGTTGTATGTTTGGATCCAAACATCCTTCATAGTGGGTCCCATATCATTTGTTTGGGTTCCCTCATCTACCCTCTCAGGAGGCATAGTGGGTCCCATATCATCTGTTTGGGTTTCCTCATCTACCCTCTCATCTATTTTATCTCCTCGTTCCTCAGTGAAGTTCCCTTCAATTTGAGTTTCCTAATCTACCTACTCAGGACAAATTAATTTTTTTGTTTGATCTCCTCGATCCTTAGTCAAGGTCCTTCAGTTTGAGTTTCAACATCCACTCTTTCTAGGAGTATCATGGTTCTTCCAACATTTTCTGCCTCCAGGGCTGGTTCAGTGGATTGTTCTTCAAATTTATCATAGACCTATTGGTTGAAATTAGCCACTTGGGCGAGGAATTCAAGGCTTTCTTGGCCCCCTTGTAATTTGTCCCTTAATCTCTTAACCTTCCTTTTCAGTTTCTGATTAATTCTTCTTAAATTAATGTTTTTTTGCATAAGGATAAGATGTAATAGCCTTAAGATGTTACCTAAGATGAGATGTTGTTTCTTTTGCTTGAGAATGTTTTTCTTGGAGGGCACAATGAAATTGATGTCCTTGATTCTCTTTGGTACTATAACACATTCTACTTTCATATATTTTGTCATCTCCCATGTTGCAGCAGAGTCTTCATCCTCACTTGTTGGTTCTTGTGCAACAACAAGAGCTTATTCTTCTATATATTCTTCTTTTAGTGGCTCAACTTCTTCCAATGGTTCTTGTGTGACAACAGGGTTTTCCTCCTCCTCGATCGACTTCACTTCTCCTGTTGGTTCTTATGTTGCAGCAGGGTCTTCCTTTGTCTGTTCACCTCCTCCTATTGATTCTTTTGTTGCAACAAGAGATTCTTTTGCTTGTTCCGATCTTATTGTTGGTGCTTGTGTTACAACAATAGCTTATTCTATATTTTCCCCTCCTCTTGTTGGTTCTTCTATTAAAGCAAGGTCTTCTATTTTGGACGAGAACTATTTCCATTTCTTCCTTAGAATGTTTACCTCATGTAGTGATTTGTATTTTCTTTTTCTTGTAGGTTGGTCCTTTCCTTTTGGGGGTGTGCTCCCATCATAACCATGGGAGGTTTCTTGGTATTTCTCTTCCTCGCCTGAAGTTTTTCCTGGACCTATTGTTTCAATCTTTGGTGTTACAATAGGTGTTTCATTTCTCACTCCTTTAGGTTTGACAACTGGTGGAGGAAGACTCACGAGGTCCTTCCATGCATGGCCTCTTCATTCCAATGAATGCACTACAATGAGTTTAATAAGACCATGGTGAGAGAGGCCATCCCGTGGTCTCTTGGCCCTCCAGACACTATGATATATTTGTTGCAATACTTTCCAAAGAAAGAAGGGGGTGTTGACTAACCTTGGCTTGTTCCCATATCTATCTGCTTCCCTATAAGGAATCTCACATCAAATATTCTATGTGTTGTATGAATTTGCAAATGGCTTCTTATCAACTATTGTTCATGAAGGATGCATGTGTCTAAAAATTAACCCATGCATAGTGTGAGATAAGAATAGTCTTAAGCTCAAGGAATTATCTTCTTATCTAGAGGCTACAATTCTCATTCCATTGGGAAGATAACAAGGCACTCTTCCAATGGGGCATGTTTTCTCACAAATGATGTAATAGTTGTATGTCTCCATCAAAAGGAGTTTCCATTTCGAGTCAAAATCCAAGAGAAGCTTATGTTTCTAGAGTTCACAGAGCAAGTCCTTATCTTCTTTGTTTCTCTCATAGTATACCTTAAAGAATGTTTTTGTAGAGGTCACTTTGTAGGGCCTGCATGTTTCTACTTCTCTAAATTGGAACAGGAAGTGTCTCTCATTTAGGAATGTTGAATAGATAGGAGAGGGTGGTCTGTAGCTGAGAATATATCCCAAAAGAGAACTCATATGCCCTTTTTCTTCATTAAGGAGTCTTATATGGGATTGTAGCCCAAAGGCCCTATCTACATCCTTTTTCCATTGTTCCCATTTACATCAATGGATTGTCAATTTCTCAACCCATATCTACCTTGGGTTATAAATGACTTGTCGAGACTCTTCAAGAGGAAATGTTCCTTTTTCATAAGCCGCATCCATATGTTTCCATTTGACTAGGTTGGGCCTCAGCCAAATATAATCATTGTTGTATGTTTGGATCCAAACATCCTTCATAGTGGGTCCCATATCATCTGTTTGGGTTTCCTCATCTACCCTCTCAGGAGGCATAGTGGGTACCATATCATCTGTTTGGGTTTCCTCATCTACTGTAATGATCCCATGCCAAATTTTCACTTGGAACCACTAACTACCATTGATTTGTGATGTGTAGGTATTTATTGGGTTATTAAGTGCATACAAGATTCATCCAACACATGAAGATCATAACACATTCAAGATATAGAAGAAGAAACAAAGATCTGACCTTTTTATTATGAGTAATGCATAATCAATACAATAGATGGTCGATCTGGCATGAAGCTCAAATGGCCATACAAACAATAGATATGAGTTGCTATAAAACTCTCCTGTCAATACAAAAGAAGCCTCCAAAGGTTGAATAAGTAATGAAGACCAGTGTTAGGCAGATCTAGATGCCAACCCCTCCAACTAAAGGGTGCCACGCTCCAAGTGAAGACTGAAACCCTCAATATTTCGGCCCTGGTGCCAAATATGTCCAATCACCTTGAGAAATATTCCAAACAGTAGATCGGGTGATGGCAAGAACAACCCAGGTGCCCGAATCTCCAAGATCCCTCTCACACCCTATAGATATGAACTCCTCCACTGAATGGTGTGCCCCACTGGATGCCTGGAACCCTAGATAATTTGACCCTAATGAAGGAGGCCTCCAAATGATTTGAAACTCTCAAAGAATATAGATCGGGCTATGAAAACCCCGTGGGAGAAGTTTCAGGCCCCGATCTCAAGCAAATCTCTCTAGATCTGAGTTTTACTGAATCACAGGATGTCCCCTATGGCTCCAAGACGTCCCAATCTGTAGAAAAATATATGATGATGATAACCCTCTAGAAAAACCCTCAAAATGATGGTCATGCCCCTGCAAACAGAACCCAAGTGTCGGAATGGCCCCAGGCCCTCAGGATAAGCTAGATCGAACCTCCCTCTAGATATTGGTGTGCCCTTGCTAGAATCACAAGAACAATATGGCCTTCTACCTTCTGAAGTGCTAGATGGAGATGATCTGAGACTAGAATGGTGTGGAGGATTATTCCATCCTCAAGACCAAGCTACAGAACAAGGTGAGTGGATATTTCACCACTGAGTTGCTCACAAGGGTTTGTACAACAAAACCCCCAAACTGAATGCTCAAGAGCAATAGAAAATGATAATCCAAAACCAGAATGAGTAATAGGTGTGCCCCAGCCTCTTACTTATACTTTTCCTTCTAATTCTCTGTTTATTTAGGTTAACTCCCAGGGTTAACTTCTATTCTTCTGTTGAGTTATCTTTTACTCCTTTTAACCTATTTCTTTCTCAAGTCAACTTAAAAACATAACTTTAGTCTAGTTGACCTTTCCCCTCAGTGTGAGACTATGGCCTAGTGGGGACACCTAGACCACTACGTCTTCCAAACCTCTTCTTTAAGAGGTCGGGGACATTACAGTCTCCCCTTCTTGAAATTTCTTGTCCTCAAGCAATTCCAAACCTGCTTCTTGTACCATCTGTTCATTCTCCCATGTGGCATCCTCAATGGGCAAGTCTTTCCACCTGATCAGATACTCCTTAATGCTTCTCTTCCAGAGCTTCTTTTCTCTAACTTCCAGTATCTCTTCCAAAATCAACACCAGCTGACCTTCTTCATCCATGGGAGGTAGTACCTCAATGGGGTGGGCGTGTTGGCTGATAGCCTTCTTCAGGAAAGATACATGAAAGACGTTGTGTATTCGGCTGCCTGGTGGAAGCTCTAAATCATAAGCCACGACCCCTATCTTTGTGTTGATTCTATAAGGCTCAAAGAAACGTGGCTATAGTTTTTCTTCTCCGCTTCTTTTAATTGAAGCCTACCGGTAAGGTTGGAGCCTTAAATAAACCAAGTCACCCACTTCAAAAGTGGGCTCCACTTTGTGTTTGTCCACCTGGAACTTCTGTTGGTTCTAGGATCTCTGTAAATGATCCTTCAACTCCTGGAGAATGTCTTGGCTTTGTTGTACCCAATCCTGTACCATTGGTTCCCTATTGTCCCCAAAGGCAATCTCCACAAAGGAAAGGGGATCATAGCTATATAAATCTCTGCATGGTGTCATACCTATGGATACATGATGGGTGGTGTTGTAGCAATATTCTCCCAAGTGCAACTATCTAACCCATGATTTTTGTTGTCCAGCTACATAATTTTTGAGGTAGCCTTCCACCCATTTGTTGACTATTTCAGTCTGGCCATCCATCTGAGGGTGATAGTTGGTACTAGGGGTGAATGTCGTACCCACTAATCTGAACAACTCCTACCAAAATGTGCTCATGAATCTGCTATGCCTGTCACTGATAATGGTCTTGGGTAGGCCGTGTAATCTGAACACCTCTCTGAAAATAATTCGGCCACCTATGTTGCGCTGAAGTCTGTGGCTATGGAAAAGAAGTGTGCAAATTTTTTCAATCTGTATACTACTATGAAAATTCAATCTTTCCCCTGTGCCCTAGGAAAACCGGTGATGAAATCCATGGATATACTTTCCCATTTGTGCTCTGGAATAGGCAGGGGTTGCAATAGTCCTGCAGGGTGCGTGTGCTCATCCTTGTTTTCTTGGCATGTAGTGAATTCTTTGAAATGTTTAATCACATCTTCCTTTAGGCCCTTCCATGCACCTCTCTCTCACCTGCCTATACATCTTACCGATGCCCTGATGTCCTGCTATTGGTGAGTTATGACATGCATGCAGTATCTTGGATTTGAGAGTTGATCCAGGAACTAAGAAAAATTGGCCTTTGTAATAAATGAGGTCCTTTATGACTCCGAAGTTGTTATCTTGTATTTGTCTGTCCAAAAGTTGACAAGCAAACTGATCCTTTTCATATTCCACTATCAAGTGATCCTTCCAATCAACTAACATACCAGACATGGAAAAAATGGATGGCCTCCTGGATAATGCATCTGCTACTGCGTTGTTCTTCCCTTTGATGAATTCAATGTCAAAGTCGTAGGCCTGTATTTTGCTTACACATTTTTGTTGTCGTTCATTCAAATCCTTTTGCTCCAACAGATATTTAAGACTGTTATGGTATGATTTGACCACAAACCTTGCACCTACCAAATATTTCCTGAATTTGGCTAGTGCATGCATGATAGCCGACATTTCTTTGTCGTAAATGTTGTAAAGTAGTTCAGGACCCCTGAGTTTCCATCTTTCATAGGCAAGGGGGTGCCTATTATGCATCAACATGGCCCCTATACCTTCCCCTAAGGCATCACACTCCAAAGTGAATGGTACACCAAAATCTGGGAGAGCTAGAACTGGGCAGGTGCTCGTGACCTCTTTCATTCTCTCCATCATGGCTTGGGCCTCTTCACTCCATTTGAAGGACCCCTTTTTGGTCATTTCAGTCAAGGGTGTGCATAGTTGAGAAAACCCTTTGACAAATTTCCTATAGTATGTGCATAGGCCTAGGAATCCCCTTAATTCTGTGAGTGTCTTTGAAGTCAGCTATTCCCTAATGGCTGTTATTTTCTCCTGGTGTACCTGTACCCCTTTTTCCCCTATGATGTGTCCCAAGTAGAGCACCTCTGTCATCCCAAACTCACACTTAGATTCCTTAGCATATAGTGATTTTTCTTCCATGATTGACAGGATTTGGTCTACATGTCGAAGGTGTTCCTCCCATGTCTTGCTGTAAATGAGCAAGTCATCAAAAAATACTAACAAGTGTTTTCTCATTTGTTTGTTGAACACATGGTTCATGCAAGACAGAAATGTGGCTGGGGCATTGGTTATCCCAAAGGGCATTACCAAAAAATTGTAATGTCCATAGTGACACCTGAAGGTTGTTTTCGAGATGTCCTCCTCCCTCATATTGATTTGATGGTAGCGTGAACGAAGGTCAATTTTTGTGAAATAGATAGCTCCATGCATCTCATATAGCAACTCATCAATCCTGGGTATAGGGTACCTATTTTTTATTGTCTTTTTATTCAAAGCTCAGAAGTTAATGCACATTCTCATCATTCCATCCTTCTTCTTGACCAAGACTACTGAAGAAGTAAACGGGCTTGAACATGGCCTGATGTGACCCATGTCTAGAAGCTCTTTGATGGAATTTTCTATCTCATCTTTATACTTCTTGGGATGCCTATAGGGTGTGGTGATAACTGGTTTAGCCCCTGCTTCTATCTCAATGATGTGCTCAAACCCCTTGTCTGGTGGCACACCTGGAGGAATCATCCCAAACACCTTATGGTGCCTATCTAGGATCTTTTTAATCTTCGGGGTGTAGTGCACCTTCCCTTTCTCATCCACCTGGGTTGAGATCTTACATTCTGCTGCATATACAATTTCTTCCCTTCTGAAGATGGATTCCATCCTCTTGGTCATGACCACTCTGGCAGAGTTACCTATCATGCCTCCTTCCTCTACAAAGGACATTTCCATGGTCTTGTAATTGGTGGTGATAGGCCCTAAAGTGCTAAGCCACTGCACCCCTAGGATGATGTTGGTGTCTGGAAGATCCATCACATAAACATCTTGAACTAGCTCATGCCTTCCCAAGGTGAGCTTCATACCTAGGATGTATCTATCATAGGGCATAGTGCTACCGCCTACTACCTCCACTTTGAATCCTTCAAACTCTATTGTAGGTATGTGCCTCCTCTACAGTAATGTTGCATCAATGAAATTGTGGGAATCTCCTCCATCAATCAGAACCGAAACTCTCTGTCCCTGCAATACCCCTCTCATCTTGAAGGTGTTGAATTTGGGTACCCCACTGATAGATGCCAAGGTGGCCTTCTCTCTATCTGCACTGTCTAGTTCTATAACCTCCTCTTCTATTGTATCTGAAGCTTCAACCTCAATGTTCTGTATCTGACCATAGTCTTCCTCCTCTTCATTGTCCGAGGTAACCTCTATATAGTGTACCTGGCCATGTCCCATACACTTATGTGATGGATTCCATGGTTCCTTGCAAGTGAAGCATAGTTGCTTTCTCCTCAGTTCCCTCCTAGTGTTGTCATCTGTCCTGCCATGACCCCTGTCAAAACCTTTAGGGTCACGTCCTCCCTAATTCATTGGTGGTCTTTGATCTCTTCCTCCACTGTTAAGAGGTGTTTTGGGTATGAATTTAGGTTTAGCAGCTGGACCCAAATCCCTTGTCTTCCAAATGGCCTCTTGTAGGTTGTTGGGTTTGAAGGCCTTCACCCAACCCTTCAAGGGTTCCGTCAATCCTTCTGTGAAAAGAATCATGAGCCTGGTCGGGGACATATCTTGTACCACAAATGCCAACCTCTGAAATTCATCAATATATACTTCAGTCGTACCTATTTGCTTGAGTTGGGTGAGCTCCCAGAAATGCATCTTAGGATCTCCTTGATCAAATCTATCAATGAGCCTCTGAGTGAATTCTGTATAGGACATAATCTGACTGTGGCCGAGTGTGGTGATTCCATGATACCACTAGTCATGAGCCTTGCCATCCAAGTACATAGTGGCAAACTTGATGGCCTCCATCTCCCTCATGGGGTTGAGCTGTAAATAGGTATCCAGCTTTGGTACCCAAGACTGTGTTGTCATCTTATCCATACCATCAAAGTATGGAATTTCTATCTTCCCTGCTCTACGTTCAAACTCAAAACTACCCCTGTGGTTCATCCTAGGTTGATTTATGAACTTGAGTTGGCAATACTGATCTAGGGACATCTATCTTTGGACTTTCATATCCAACCTGTAGTACTCTTTGGTACTCCTTGCCATTTGTTCCACAAAGTCTTCTACCTATTCCTGTTGCCCTTGCTCATCTGTGAATGTGGGCATGTAAGGTCTAGGGTTAGCTCTACTACCTGAATGTCAGCCAAGCTGATCATCTGTGAACGTAGGCATGTATCACCTCTGATTGACCCTGCTACCCATCTGACCCTGGGTCGTGTCTCCATCCAGACTTCCTTTGGATCTGACTGCTTTCTCTAGATTATATCTAATCTCCTCATGGATTTCCCTAGATCCACCAGCCTCCTTGTTCCCATATGTATCAGGGTTCCTCCCTTGATGATTCACTTGCATTAGAAGTTCATTTAGATTGGATTGATTCTTGTTCATTATCTACAGGTTTTCATCAACCCTCTTCAAAGTTTCAAAGAGTTCAGCCTATCCCCTTCTGCTAGTTTCATGGTACTCACCCAAGTGTTGGACCAATGTGCTTTTCATGCGGTTGACGAATAGTTGGAACTTGTCAAACTCTGTTGCTATGAGAGCTAATCCTAGAGGCTCATGGTCATCCCCTGACCCTTCCATTTCAGCCTCTGTTTCACTGCTCAGTTTCATCCTTCTACCCATGAAAGTACCATTGTACCTCTTCATGCACCGATCCTTCCACAGGTTTGGAGGATCGAGGCTCTGATACCACGGTAATGACCCCAAGCCAATTTTTTCGCTTGGAACCACTAACTACCACTAATTTGTGATGTGTAGTTGTTTATTGAGTTATTAAGTGCATACAAGATTCATCCAACACATGAATATCATAACACATTCAAGATATAGAAGCAAAAACAAAGATATGACCATTTTATTATGAGTAATGCAGAATCAATACAATAGATGGTCGATCTGGCATGAAGCTCAAATGGCTGTACAAACAATAGATATGAGCTGCTACAAAATTATCCCGTCAATACAAAAGAAGCCTCCAAAGGCTGAATAAGTAATGAAGACCAGTGTCAGGCAGATCTGGATGCCAACCCCTCTAGCTGAAGGGTGCCACGCTCCAAGTGAAGACTGAAACCCTCAATATTTCAGCCCTAGTGCCAAAGATGTCCAATCAACTTGAGAAACATGCCAAATGGTAGATCGGGTGATGGCAAGAAGAACCCAGGTGCCCGAATCTCCAAGATCCCTCTCACTCCCTGTAGATCTGAACTCCTCCACTGAATGGTGTGCCCCACTGGATGCTTGGAACCCTAGATAATTCGGCCCTAATGAATGAGGCCTCCAAATGATCTGAAACTCTCCAAGAATATAGATCGAGCTATGAGAACCCCGTGGGAGAAATTTCAGGCTCAGATCTCAAGCAGATCTCTCTAGATATGAGTTTTACTAAATCACAGGACGTCCCCTATGGCTCCAAGACGTCCCAATATGCAGACAAATATATGATGATGATGACCCTCTAGAAAAGCTGTCAAAATGATGGTCATTCCCCTGCAAACAGAACCCAAGTGTCGAAATGGCCCCAGGCCCTCAGGATAAGTTGGATCGAACCTCTCTCTAGATGCTGGTGCGCCCTTGCTGGAATCACAAGAACAGTACGACCTGCTACCTTTTGAAGCTCTAGATGGAGATGAGCTGAGACTAGAATGGTGTGGAGGAGTCTTCCATCCTTGAGACCAAGCTGCAAAACAAGGTGAGTGGATATTTCACCACTGAGTTTCTCACAAGGGTTTGTATAGCAAAACCCCCAAACTGAATGCTCAAGAGCAATAACAAATGCTAGTCCAAAACTAGAATGAGTAATAGGTGCACCCCAGCCTCTTACTTATACTTTTCCTTCTAATTATCTGTTGAGTTAGGTTAACTCCCAGGGTTAACTTCTATTCTTCTGTTGAGTTATCGTTTACTCCTTTTAACCTATTTCTTTCTCAAGTCAACTTAAAAATATAACTTTAGTCTAGTTGACCTTTCCCCTCAGTGTGAGACTATGGCCTAGTGGAGACACCTAGACCACTACGTCTTCCAAACCTCTTCTTCAAGAGGTGGGGGAAATTACATCTACCCTGTCATCTATTTTATCTCCTCGGTCCTTAGTGAAGTTCCCTTCAATTTGAGTTTCCTAATCTACCTACTCAGGACAAATAATTTTTTTGTTTGATCTCCTCGATCCTTAGTCAAGGTCCTTCAGTTTGAGTTTCAACATCCACTCTTTCTAGAAGTACCATGGTTCTTCCAACATTTTCTGCCTCCAGGGTTGGTTCAATAGATTGTTCTTCAAATTTATCATAGACCTATCGGTTGAAATTAGCCACTTGGGCGAGGAATTCAAGGCTTTCTTGGCCCCCTTGTAATTTGGCCCTTAATCTCTTAACCTTCCTTTGCAGTTTCTGATTAATTCTTCTTAAATTAAGGTTTTTTTGCATAAGGATAAGATGCAACAGCCTTAAGATGTTACCTAATATGAGATGTTGTTTCTTGTGCTTGGGAATTTTTTTCTTGGAGGGCGCAATGAAATTGATGTCCTTGATTCTCTTTGGTACTATAACACATTCTTCCTTCATATATTTTGTCATCTCCTATGTTGTAGCAGAGTCTTCATCCTCACCTATTGGTTCTTGTGCGACAACAAGAGCTTATTCTTCTATATATTCTTCTTTTAGTGGCTCAACTTTTTCCAATGGTTCTTGTGTGACAATAGGGTTTTCCTCCTATTGATTCTTTTGTTGCAACAAGAGATTATTTTGTTTGTTCGGATCCTATTGATGGTGCTTGTGTTACAACAAGAGCTTCTTCTATCTTTTCCCCTCCTCCTGTTCGTTCTTCTATCAAAGAAGGGTCTTCTATTTTGGACGAGAACTATTTCCTTTTCTTCCTTGGAATTTTTACCTCATGCAGTGATTTGTATTTTATTTTTCTTGTAGGTTGGTCTTTCCTTTTGGGGGTGTGCTCCCGTCATAGCCATGGGAGGTTTTGTGGTCTTTCTCTTCCTCGCCTGAAGTTTGTCCCGGACCTATTGTTTCAATATTTGGTGTTACAATAGGTTTTTCATTTCTCACTCCTTTAGTTTTGACAATTGGTGGAGGAATACTCACGAGGTCCTCCCATGCTTGGCCTCTTCATTCCAATGAATGCACTATAATGAGTTTAATAATACCATGGTGAGAGAGGCCATCCCGTGGTCTCTTGGCCCTCCGGACACTGTGATATATTTGTTGCAATACTTTCCAAAGAAAGAAGGGGGTGTTGACTAACCTTGGCTTGTTCCCATATCTATCTGCTTCCCTATAGGGTATCTCACATCAAATATTCTATGTGTTGTATGCATTTGCAAATGGATTCTTATCAACTATTGTTCATGAAGGATGCATATGTCTAAGAACAAAACCATGCATAGTGTGAGATAAGAATAGTCTTAAGCTCAAGGAAGTATCTTCTTATCTAGGGGCTACAATTCTCATTCCTTTGGGAAAAAAACAAGGCACTCTTCCAATGGGGCATGGTTTCTCACAAATGATGTAATAGTTGTATGTCTCCATCAAAAGGAGTTTCCATTTCGAGTCAAAATCCAAGAGAAGCTTATGTTTCTAGAGTTCACAGAGCAAGTCCTTATCTTCTTTGTTTCTCTCATAGTATACCTTAAAGAATGTTTTTGTAGAGGTCACTTTGTAGGGCCTGCATGTTTCTACTTCTCTAAATTGGAACAGGAAGTGTCTCTCATTTAGGAATATTGAATAGATAGGAGAGGGTGGCCTGTAGCTGAGAATATATCCAAAAAGAGAACTCATATGCCCTTTTTCTTCCTTAAGGAGTCTTATATGAGATTGTAACCCAAAGGCCCTATCTACATCCTTTTTCCATTGTTCCCATTTACATCAATGGATTGTCAATTGCTTAGCCCATATCTACCTTGGGTTATAAATGGCTTGTCGACACTCTTCAAGAGGAAATGTTCCTTTTTCAGAAGCCGCATCCATACGTTTCCATTTGACTAGGTTGGGCCTCAGCCAAAAATAATCATTGTTGTATGTTTGGATCCAAACATCCTTCATAGTGGGTCCCATATCATTTGTTTGGGTTTCCTCACCTACCCTCTCAGGAGGCATAGTGGGTCCCATATCATCCGTTTGGGTTTCCTCATCTACCCTCTCATCTATTTTATCTCCTTGGTCCTCAGTGAAGTTCCCTTCAATTTGAGTTTCCTAATCTACCTACTCAGGACAAATTAATTTTTTTGTTTGATCTCCTCGATCCTTAGTCAAGGTCCTTCAGTTTGAGTTTCAACATCCACTCTTTCTAGGAGTACCATGGTTCTTCCAAAATTTTCTGCCACTAGGGCTGGTTCAGTAGATTGTTCTTCAAATTTATCATAGACCTATTGGTTGAAATTAGCCACTTGGGTGAGGAATTCAAGGCTTTCTTGGCCCCCTTGTAATTTGGCCCTTAATCTCTTAACCTTCCTTTGCAGTTTCTGATTAATTCTTCTTAAATTAAGGTTTTTTTGCATAAGGATAAGATGCAATAGCCTTAAGATGTTACCTAAGATGAGATGTTGTTTCTTGTGCTTGAGAATTGTTTTCTTGGAGGGCGCAATGAAATTGATGTCCTTGATTATCTTTGGTACAATAACATATTCTTCCTTCATATATTTTGTCATCTCCTATGTTGCAACAGAGTCTTCACCCTCACCTGTTGGTTCTTGTGCGACAAGAAGAGATTATTCTTCTATATATTCTTATTTTAGTGGCTCAATTTCTTCCAATGGTTCTTGTGTGACAACAGGGTTTCCCTCCTCCTCGATCGACTTCACTTCTTATGTTGGTTCTTGTGTTGCAGCAGGGTCTTCCTTTGTCTGTTCACCTCCTCCTATTGATTCTTTTGTTGCAACAAGAGATTCTTTTGTTTGTTCCGATCCTATTGTTGGTGCTTTTGTTACAACAAGATCTTCTTCTATCTTTTCCCCTCCTCCTATTGGTTCTTCTATTAAAGCAGGGTCTTCTATTTTGGACAAGAACTATTTCCTTTTCTTCCTTGGAATTTTTACCTCATGCAGTGATTTTTATTTTCTTTTTCTTGTAGGTTGGTCCTTTCCTTTTGGGGGTGTTCTCTCGTCACATCCATCGGAGGTTTCTTGGTCTTTCTCTTCCTCGCCTGAAGTTTTTCCCGGACCTATTGTTTCAATCTTTGGTGTTATAATAGGTGTTTCATTTCTCACTCCTTTAGTTTTGACAACTGGTGGAGGAAGAATCATGAGGTCCTCCCATGCATGGCCTCTTCATTCCAATGAATGCACTATAATGAGTTAAATATAACCATGGTTAGAGAGGCCATCCTGTGGTCTCTTGGCCCTCTGGACACTGTGCTATATTTGTTGCAATACTTTCCAAAGAAAGAAAGGGGTGTTGACTAACCTTGGCTTGTTCCCATCTCTATCTGCTTCCCTATAGGGAATCTCACATCAAATATTCTATGTGTTGTTGCATTTGCAAATGGCTTCTTATCAACTATTGTTCATGAAGGATGCATGTATCTAAGAATAAACCCATGCATAGTGTGAGATAAGAATAGTCTTAAGCTCAAGGAATTATCTTCTTATCTAGAGGCTACAATTCTCATTCCTTTGGGAAAAAAACAAGGCACTCTTACAATGGGGCATGGTTTCTCACAAATGATGTAATAGTTGTATGTCTCCATCAAAAGGAGTTTCCATTTTGAGTCAAAATCCAAGAGAAGCTTATGTTTCTAGAGTTCACAAAGAAAGTCCTTATCTTCTTTATTTCTCTCATAGTATACCTTAAAGAATTTTTTTGTAGAGGTCACTTTGTAGGGCTTGCATGTTTCTACTTCTCTAAATTGGAACAGGAAGTGTCTCTCATTTAGGAATATTGAATAGATAGGAGAGGGTGGCCTGTAGCTGAGAATATATCCCAAAAGAGAACTCATATGCCCTTTTTCTTCCTTAAGGAGTCTTATATGGGATTGTAACCCAAAGGCCCTATCTACATCCTTTTTCCATTGTTCGCATTTACATCAATGGATTGTCAATTGCTCAGCCCATATCTACCTTGGGTTATAAATGGCTTGTCGAGACTCTTCAAGAGGAAATGTTCCTTTTTCATAAGCCGCATCTATATGTTTCCATTTGACTAGGTTGGGCCTCAGCCAAAAATAATCATTGTTGTATGTTTGGATCCAAACATCCTTCATAGTGGGTCCCATATCATATGTTTAGATTTCCTCATCTACCCTCTCAGGAGGCATAGTGGGTCCCATATCATCTGTTTGGGTTTCCTCATCTACCCTCTCATCTATTTTATCTCCTCTGTCCTCAGTGAAGTTCCCTTCAATTTGAGTTTCCTAATCTACCTACTCAGGACAAATTAATTTTTTTGTTTGATCTCCTCGATCCTTAGTCAAGGTCCTTCAGTTTGAGTTTCAACATCCACTCTTTCTAGGAGTACCATGGTTCTTCCAACATTTTCTGCCTCCAGGGTTGGTTCAGTGGATTGTTCTTCAAATTTATCATAGACATATTGGTTGAAATTAGACACTTCGACGAGGAATTCAAGGCTTTCTTGGCCCCCTTGTAATTTGGCCCTTAATCTCTTAACCTTCCTTTGCAATTTCTGATTAATTCTTCTTAAATTAAGGTTTTTTTGCATAAGGATAATATGTAATAGCCTTAAGATGTTACCTAGGATGAGATGTTGTTTCTTGTGCTTGAGAATTTTTTTCTTGGAGGGTGCAATGAAATTGATGTCCTTGATTCTCTTTAGTACTATAACACATTCTTCCTTCATATATTTTGTCATCTCCCATGCTGCAACAGAGTCTTCATCCTCACCTATTGGTTCTTGTGCGACAACAAGAGCTTATTCTTCTATATATTCTTCTTTTAATAGCTCAACTTCTTCCAATGGTTCTTGTGTGACAACAAGGTTTTCCTCCTCCTCGATTGACTTCACTTCTCCTGTTGGTTCTTGTGTTGCAGTAGGGTCTTCCTTTGTCTGTTCACCTCCTCCTATTGATTCTTTTATTGCAACAAGAGATTCTTTTGTTTGTTCTGATCCTATTGCTGGTGCTTGTGTTACAACAAGAGCTTCTTCTATCTTTTCCCCTCCTCCTGTTGGTTCTTCTATTAAAGCAAGGTCTTCTATTTTGGACGAGAACTATTTCCTTTTCTTCCTTGGAATTTTTACCTCATGCAGTGATTTGTCTTTTCTTTTTCTTGTAAGTTGGTCCTTCCCTTTTGGAGGTGTGCTCCCATCACAACCATGGGAGGTTTCTTGTTCTTTCTCTTCCTCGTCTGAGGGTTGTCCCAGACCTGTTGTTTCAGTATTCGGTGTTACAACAGGTGTTTCATTTCTCACTCCTTTAGTTTTTACAACTGGTGGAGGAATGTTAAGAACCAAATACTGAATACAAAAGCACCACAATAGATATACAAGAACAATATGCAAATTCTTCTTTATTACTATCAAACCCTTGAGGTAGGGTAATACCATATATTAATCCTTATGGAAGGATAAAA
>JZKD02S2393928.1:260271-325113 GCA_000966675.3 Picea glauca
CGAAGATGTTCCAAAAGTGAGTTAGGTTGTAACTAACTTTGATATTTGGTGTTAATAGAAGAGTTCTCTTTCCATCCAATTTTGAGTTCATTGCAATATTGTATGTTTTCATTTTTCATACTTGCTTTGGATATAACACATGACATATATTCTACTTGATTACATAACTACCTCGTTGTAGCATTTTTCTTGATTTCTTTTTGCAGGCTTGTTCCGACATAGGTTAGGAGCGCTTCGAAAAGCAGGAGAAGGGATCAACATAAAACAAAGGATTTAAGGTGCACACTTTCTCCTTCTCTCTTTCCCTACTCTCTCCTAGCGAAAAGTAGTTATTTTTCAGTCTACACATTTGATTGTGAGGGAAGATTTTAGTCTTCTCAATCTCATGTCGATTTGTTGTGATTTCACCCAAATTCATGGGGGAAATATCCCATCAATAGAATTGGACACCATACTAGGGATTTTCCTAGTTTGGGTCAATTTTTTTAGGGTCCCTTGCTTGTTACTTTCCTTGTTGTGTCTTCTTTATTTTCTGGTTTTCCATAGAGATTTAGATTCTTAGGAGTTGTTTTCAAGATCTAGAAGCCCTCTTCTCTGGAGTGTCTTTAACTCGTGGATGGCTTGGGGAAATTTAGAAAATTTTAATTTTCTAAATTTCCCCAAGCCATCCACGAGTTTCTTCTTTACATGTTGTGTAAATCCGTGAGTTTCTCATATACGACCCACAGATATCCGTGAGTTGTACTGCACATAGTCGCAGACCTGTGTTAAAGTATATTTTTTTTTAAATTCTCTTGTGCTTCTAGGTTTGGTGTTTGGTTTGGTTAGTTCCCTTGAGTTTCCTGAGTCCCTTTCTGGCTTTGCTATATTCTAAAAAGAGCTTATTATACCAAAAAAAAAAAAAAAAATTGTCATTTTTTATTATAAGGTTCTTAGGTGTTTGAAGCTTCAGTCTTGTTTATCTAGATGTGTTTCCAATTTAATTGAGATTTCAATGGCTTTAGGCTGATTGTGTCTCTTGTTATACCTACTTTTCTTTATTTAAAAAAGAAAAAGAAAATTTGCATTTAGTTGCTTTCCATTTCTTTTGAAAAAATGAAAAAGAAACAAAATACATTTTTTTGCTTACATCTCCTTTGTTGAACCCTTGCCTCTCATCATTACAAGAAAATAGTTAGGTATTCAACATCCAGGTAGCTAAATTTCCATAGCACTTTGGTAGTGGTAGCCTTTCATTGAAAAAAGAAAAGAATCTAGTTGTGCAATTTTTTCATTCTTGTTTGCATTGGGTTTCTGAAAAGAAAATTGTAGTGTGCATTTAAAAGCATCTCAAATCTTGCATTCAAAATGTTTTGCTCTCATTGAAAATAAAAAGAGTTTTCTTTGTAAGAATAGTTGCATCCATTTTTCATTTAAAGAAATTGCATTGTGTTCTTATTTTGCATTACTTTTGGAGTTAGTTAGAACATCACCAAAGTTGCATCCACACCCTTTCTGAGTAAAGAACATCCCATTAAAATGAACTCTTAACTGAAATCTATTAGAAACTTTCATTTTTCTAGGGTGAACGAACAAGTTTAGGCTAGCGCCTTGGTGTAGGTTTGAGAGTAAATTTCTCCAAGGCCACTGAACCAACATAGTTGTCTGAGATAGGGAGTGAAGAATCCAGTTGTCATATAGGTTTAGTCTGGAAGCTCCTCTAACATAAGAGTTAAACACAAGGTTGCGTAAGGAATAGCCGAGGATATTCCCCTCCATAGTTGGACTGAGCATAGTGGAGAGATAATGTATTGGGGGTTTCGATTGTACCCATACCTCCGTGAGAGGCGATGCTTTCAAGGCTTCAGGATATGCTACCCTGCCCACACGTTCGATCCTAACTATTGACTATACCCCCAAGCGTTGATTACGAGATGGTAACCATACTTACTTCTCCTAGGTATATCAAAAGGTGACTGTGGGGGTTTGCGGTAGTACCTAGGTAGATTTAGCATCACACATTTCAGTACTCCTGTAGGGTGCCTTGCAAAGTGAGGACACTTGCACCAGATAAGGATGATCTATGGAGGTCAAGATAACTACTTCTCATAACTTCGTGCATTGGCCCATGAGACTTAATCAACTCGTACCTCCATCCGAAAGGGCATAAGCCCACTTTGTTGTTATTCTGGTCCCATGACCTAATCCACTTGATTCAGAATCTTAGCAAGGATTTTTTTTTCTTGTCTTTTAGGGCTTTGTAGTGGTGTGATTGGTGAACATAGTTCAACTTTAGGAAGGAGAGTAGATTGTCACCAAGAGATGATCACTCAAAATGGATAATCAACCGGCCTGAAGATCGAGGAGAATTCAAGGCCTTCCACACAAGGAAGTAGTTAGAAATAATTATCCCATGCCTCCACAAAGGCATTACATTGATCCGTTAGGAATTTTCCTACTGATCGGTTAGACTGAGATCACATAAATTGACCTTCCAGAAGTCAACTCTATAGAACTAGAGGAGGTAATCGTCGAGGATCTTGGAGCTGACGAGTTCACTCCACACTTTAATCCTCCTTTACCTGGGAATTTTCCATTGCTATTCATACAAGTCCCACCTCCCATATTAGACCGCATTGACAATCACCCTCCTCACTAGGTCACTATGGATGACACTCTGCTCGTATCAAGGTCGAGAGCACACACAACTCCCACCTCAATGATAGTCACCAGGGGAATATTCCCCCCTGGTATGTCGAACAAAATGACAGGTGTGATTCAATACACCATATCTGCATCGACCAACAACATGTCCTTGATGGTTGTCGGTTCCACTCGAATGTCGAGTGCAGTTGCATTGTTTTCATCCAGAATGAACGTTTTTTCATACAGAATGCCATCGATGGATGTGCTTAACGCGTTGGTTAGTTCTTAGCCAATGTCCCAGTATTCAAATGTTGGTGCAGGGAGCACTTCATCTCCTTACCAAGCCCTTTCTTGGGGTGGAGGTCACATTCCTCTTTCAGCCCCATTCGTCGAACACAAACCTTTCCAATCTTCTGGCTCTAACCTTGGGTGTGGTTGGGGCACCTCTATGGGTAGTGGATCTCAATCCACTAGTATTATGTCTACATCGACCCCATTCACAATTTACGGTGGGTTTGAGAGAAACCCTTTCACCGCATCCATAGTGTCGACAGGGGGAAACCCCTTCCAAGGTCAATTCATCCCCTAGAAAGGACCCTTTTCCTCGCTAGGGGTGTCACTGGGGACTACCCCTCTCCAAGGATGGTGGAATCCCTCCCAAGGGATGTTGCAAGGGTGAAACACCTTTCCCAGTCAGTTGTTGGGCCCGCGATATGATCACTTTTATGACGATTATTATAAACTTTTTCCACATGTACATATGTGTTTTTTATCTTTTGAAGGAACTTTTTGAAGAATTTTATGATAAAATGGTATGATCGACATAAGGTACATATGATTCATGTTTAATGATTGTATCGAGTATAATTCATCATGATTTTACACTTCCAATGATTTGATTCATGTTTTTTGATGTTACAGGGCGAAAATGCACTACGTTTCTACTTCTGGCACTCAGTCCGGCACTCATTCCAGCGCTCATTCCGGTACCTGATCTGACACTACGTCCAACACTACATTTTGCACAAAAACAAAGGTTGAATTGGCAGTTATGGTATTGGCTGCCAGTGATGGGCGAATTGGGAACGTGGGTTTTGTTCATCCTTATCCCCTCCAAATATTGAGCTTCCGACAACTCAGTTTTAGTTGCTCAAGAGGGCGATTAATGGCTCGCTCTGTTTTATCAGTTAGGGCATCATTTAATGCAAATTATCAAATTTAGAAGTGGTTCGACCCTCCTATGGTCGACCACTTGGTTTGTAAACATTATAAATACCACTGAGGTGGTCAGACATAAGTTAAGTAGTAGAGACATCAGTGTGATAGGTAGAAATACGGTTTTACTCTGTTTTGCCAGATTATACAAGAACTATGTTTTTGAGTTTTCATGGTGATTTCGAATTGTTGAGCGTGTGGTGTGATTTTAGAAAGTGACCATGACTTGCTGGGGGGCCCACCAACAGTCTGGTAACTGTATTTGTGTTTGTTTATGTATTTCATAGCTTAGTTATTCTCTTTATTTTCCTGTACATGCATTTTTATTATGTTAATTAGTTTGTCGTTGCAATTTAATTGTTTTGACTCTTTTTGCAGGTTAGTATGATTAATTGTGTTAGCATGCATTAATCTTGTAGTTAGGAACGGATCTACAGACCCCTAGACTAACCCCATGTGTAATTAGATATTAGATTATGCTTTCTTTTATGATTTTATAATCAAGTTTAAAACAAAGTGTTAAATAGAATAGAACAGAGTTTTAATTTGGGTTTTCTTTGACAAGGATTTGATGGATGGATAGAGTTAATTTCAGTTTTTAATTATAGCTTGCTTATCTCATTTTTATATAGATCTTGTTTAATTAATTGTTGATGAATGTAGTTGTTAGTTTACCTTTTAATGTCATGTTTTAAATTTCTGGTTTTAATCATTTCTTTATTGCAGCTTGAATTGTTAGAATAGATATAACATAGTTTTCAATTTATGTAATTTTCTTTCTAGAATTAAGTTGCAATTGTATTTCTTAGTTAATAGTTGAGTTTAGGTATGATTTTTGCTGATGTAGTGTAGAAGTATAATGATGATCTCGTTATGTTGTTGATGGTTCATATATGAATATGCAGGGTATCTAACATTGTTTTTGTCATGGCTAAACTCTCATTGGATTGTTTAATCCATACCTTTCACTTTGCCATTGAGATTAGTGTTGAGCTTATACCGCTTGAATTGTCCTTTGTTGTCAAGTGCCATCGAGATATTATCAGACACCGAAGACATTCACACAACCAACAACATTATATTTGAATTGTCATAAGTCATAAGATAGTTCCTTGCTTTCGTAGGTTAAAGATAGTTTCTTGTTTTTGTAGATTAGAAGAGATAGTTTCTTGCTATCGATTAAATTGATTTCTTTTCATAGTTTAAAAGATAGGTTAAACTATCTTGCTTTCATAGTTTAAAAGATAGTTTTATTGCTGTTGTAGGATAGACTATCTTTGATTTGATAGGTTAGAAGAACAATTTTCTTATCATAGATTAAAGGTTAGTTGTTATTCCTTCTTGCTTTCGATTAAATAGATTTCTTTTCATGAATCTAGTTCACTTGCCTCTTAGGCTAGATAGTTGTTCAATGAGAAGTTTTAATTTGATTTCTTGCAATAGTTGGTTGTCTTTGCTTACTTGTCTATTTTCTTTAGTAGGTTAGATAGTTGTCTTTTCTTACTTGTCTATTGCTCTAGTAGGTTAGATAGTTGTCTTTTCTTACTTGTTTGCTTGCTTTAGTGGAATAGTTGCTTGCTTGTTTATTTACTTGCTTTCATAGGGTAGTTGCTCATTGAATGTAGGTCGGAAAGTTAAAATAGTTTGCTTTGGTTATTTTCTTATTGTTATGCTTAAAGAGTTGCTTATTGCTTATTGTTGAACTAGTTTGCTTCAAGTAGGGTTTTCACTTGTTTTCTTAGAACTATCCATCGATCCTTGATCCAAAAGTACCTAGGTTGCATAGTTTCAAGTTGCTTAGTAGGGTTTTCTCATTAGATAGCTTTGCTTGAATAGATTAGCCTTAGATAGCTACCTTCCTTAGTTAGACTATACTACTACCAACCCTTCTACCTTTGGCATATATTTTTATACAACTCTAAGTTTACTTACCCCGGGTTGACAATTTAATTAAGGGTTTTTACCGTGTTTTTAGTGCATATAGAACATCCATCATCAGTCTAACCCCGTGCTAGGATTTTTTCCTTTGAATGGGGGGTCTGCTGGGGATAACCCAAGTTTTCCTCTTGGGAACTGGATGGGTGGAGGATTTGGGTCAACAAGATTTTATCCCAAGGTTTGGTTCAATCGCAATGTATTCTTGGAAACCTGGTGCTAGTTACAACCCGAGACCTTCTTTTCAAGTTGCCAACCAGTTAATGATGCGGCCTCGACTATCATTTATAGCAATGCTGCATTTTCCATACTTATCCAAGTCTATGAATGACCCCATTTGTTATGACCCTAGCTGGCCTGTGGTCCCAACTAAACTACCTTCAAACATACCCAAATTTGAAGGGAAAAGTGGTGAGGATCCAGAAGACCACATAACAAATTTCCACTTGTGGTGTTCATCTAAATCGCTTAATGATGATTCAATTCAATTGTTTTTGTTCCAGTGTACTCTTACCAGAGGAATTGCCAAGTGGTACATTGAACTTGAAAGGGGGAAGTACTCAGATTTTGGTGATGTTGCCATGGTTTTCCTAAACCATTTCCAACTCCCTGTCTGGTACAATGCTGGAACAAAATTGTTAGCCAAATTTGAGCAAGATAAGGCCATGCACATTTTCGATCATATCCAAGATGGAGGAGAAGGAAGAGCTTGATTAAATATATGGTACCTCCAAAGTTTCTCCTTGAGTGGTTCCTGAAATATCTACCCTCGTACATTTCGAAGGATGTTGCAACTTTGAGAGTGTTTTTGGAAGAATAAGTGATCTTTTGGGCACAACAACTAGAGCTTATTTAATCTCAATCTGGAATGCTCTATGAGATTACATCGGATGATACACAGTCTACTCTTGACTTGGCAAAGCCAAAAATTAGCCCACATGCTGATGGCATAGTGGGTTCTACTCAAACTAAAGTTGCAGACCTGACTATGAGCCAGATGCAAAAAATTACTATTCAACAACCTATGGTTGGTTCGGCCTCTGGCTCGACCATCCCCTCCACCCAATCTTTTAATGTACATTCTGTGCAAACGAAGAATTCAAAGGGTCCTCAACAACTTAGCTCGAGGAATGCCTAGTTTATCTTGAACATCTTGAATAACAACGTTGAGATGCAACCTTAACAAATGAGGTTCATAAGAAGTGCATTAAGTCTCAGTATGATAAATTCATTCGTCTTATGGTTTTTTTCGAGGGATAAATTGTGTTGGTCTATGACCAAAAAAAGGATCCCTTGGGGGTAGGAAAATTCAACCCCATGTGGTACGACCCATATGTCATGCGACGTGTGTTAGAGAAAGGATCTTATGAGCATACAGATTATGAAGGTAATGTGATGTTGGAGCCCATAAATGGGATCTATCTTAAGAAATAATATGCTTGAGCCTGAAGGCTCGAGCATTAGGACGTTTTGTATCTATTGTATATTTTGTACATAGTTTTGCATATAATTTTTTTCCTCCTTTTTGCATTAGTGATTTTTGTGCTTCTGTTGTGTGGTAGATGCCATAAAAGTCATTGGTATAATTTGGATTCACAAATGGAACTATTCTCCACACTCGACATTTAGCATATGTTGTGTGGGTAATCCATTTGCCTTCCAACCAACTAGTTTCTGTTGGAGGTGCATGTCTCGCAGAGACCACTAATAATGTCACCGAATATAGTGCAGTTTTTGATATTTTGAGAGATGCATTGTCACAAGGAAATGATCACCTTCAAGTGTTCTTGGATTCGTAGTTGGTGGTATCATAGTTGAATGGTCTGTATCGAATATGTGATCCGGTGTTGTTACAAATTTTACTTAGGGTACATCTTCTGGAATGTTCATTTGGTGTTATTACTTATGAGCATGTTCCTAGGAGAGCTAATGAACTAGTTGATGCCTATGCTAATTATATTTTAGATTTCCATTTGCATCACCAATAACATAACCACACACATTCACATGTAAATATTTGAATTTGCAAGTAAAACATAAAAAAAAATATAACACACAAAAAAGATAGTGTGTATATATATATATATATATTGAGATCCATAAATACAAAATTTGGGGACACTAGCCCCTAAATGTCATATAATATCATATAATTAAAACAATTGTTCTATGAACACACAATGTATCTAGGCCTGAGGTCGATGGACTCTATCGTAGCAAATTACAATGTTTTCCAAACATCAGAACCATCTAACCCATGGTCTAGGTACCCCCACGACATGAGACTACATGCCTATGGGGAGATCATCAATAGCCACCATAGGCACGTTGTGAGTGAGGGCCTCAAAATTTCTACCCACATTGTGCAAGGTCCTAGTTGCGTCGTCACTGGGACCCGCCTCCTCTCTACCTTTTTAGTTGTGTCATGAGACATTAGCCAACCTCATAGGTGCTCTATATACATACAAAGTAAAGTACTTATCAGTATGATGGATCTCACAAAAATATAGGTCTTTTTACCTTTCCATGTATATATATAAAATAAAAAATTAAATAACGTAAAACAACAAATTACCTATATCATGTGTCTCATCCTCAGGAAGAATGATGACATTGGGATTTTCAGTAAAGTCGATTCCAACATAAGGGTAACCTCGATGAAGGGAGTCCACCACTCCCACCAACTAAAAACGTCATCGTCTTATGGGTTGGATAATTTCCCCCCTCCTAGCTAGGATATCAACTCGGTCCATCAAACTATGGAAGGTCATGGTTGCAAGTGTCCTTGTACATATGTCCTTGGGCTCATCATAGGAACCATCTTAAAGAAGAAGGTGCACATGACACTATCGAAGCCTAAGTTCTTAGTTTTCCTGAGCTTCCAATCTGTAAGTTTAGACTTCATGCATTTTAGCATGGTTGTACTCCAGTAAAACATAGTGTGTCTCAAGCATTCGACCCGATGTTGCATTTGAGCTCGAGAATCCAAATGCGAAGAGTTGGATCCTACAATCCACACTATAGTGTAAAGAATGACTCGGAGGCTCAGGTTGGTAACGTGCTTGATGGGCACCTGAGACCCACTCTTCTCAGTGTCAACATCACAATACTTGTGGATATAATATTTGATAGTTTTCCCACCTCCACCTCGAGTTTGGAAGTTTGGTACTCCCCCTCTCCTGGAAAAACCAGTGATAAAACAAATATCTACGGTGATTGTTAATGATTTCCCCGCAAGCATAATTTATTCAACATCAGGGTGCCAATAATCAATCAAGATTTTTAGTAATCTTTGTTGGGCCCTCATGCCACCAATCTGAAAAAAATTATACATGCCACATTCACTTAATGATTTTTTACCATCATCATTGTCAAAGACAATTCGATCAACTTCTTTATGTTCACACTCTCTCCAGTGAACAAACATCCTATCCAATTTCAAGAGAAGGTTAAGTCGGGTTTTTTTTTCAAAACATCTTTGGGCATCTATGGGTATTAGTTCCACCAGTATCGAATATACGCAACTGGTGTTTCCACCAGCTGCAAGCATTCATGGGTTTCCTTAAGGAATCCCACAGATGCGAAGAGTCGATTTTGATAAAGAAGGGTTAAGCTCCATTTTTCACGAAAATGAATAAATAAAGAAATGAAATTGCAGGTTAGGGTGTAGGTACTTACTTGTTCCAGGTGGAAAAGGATTTCGTTGCTCCAAGCTCCACGATATTTCATTGGAAATTTAAGGGTTTTTTGTCACTTTGGGTAATTTTTGGTAAAATGCTAAAAATGACATAGTAAATGAGTAAATATGCTAGTATTTATATCAAATTGTAAAAACCCACTTCCTATAATTTTGATATTTTTCCAAAAATTCAACTAAAGAATAGTTCGTTGTAGCTTTTTGGTTGGTTTTGCGGGTCTTAGGCTACACTTTGGACAATTTTTGGTCTGTTTTCATTGATTGGTTGAGACTTTCACAAGACTCTGGGAAGGTAATGTTCTCGTAACTGTCATTTAGTATATGATGCATTCACCTGAATTGTTTTCATTATTAGTTTTCATTGTCATTTAAACCTAGGTTCAACCCCATTAACAAGCGATAGAACTTCCTCTTCTGTTAAAAAGTATTGTTTTTTTATGGTAGAGCCTACCTTCCATGGGAATTTTAGTTCATAATCTCATTGTATGATGGTGCCCATACTGCAACTTTTCCCTTTAGGGTCGAGAGTTGTGGTTAGCCCCACCATGAGTTTGAATTCAAACCTCATGCTTCTTATTCAGTCTTATTTTGGCCATTACACCACATCACGCTGGAAACCAAAGTGCACACTAATTCTCAAAAGGAGCTTATTTATATACAATGACCCCTACTCTACTTAATTCCATTCTTTCGGCTCAAGTATAAACAAATTTCCAATACATCCATGCAAACATATGGTTAACTATATGAAGCTTGTTTTCATATTTTGGTATAAATAACACAGTAGAGGTTGAAAAATGAAAAAAATGATCTTGGAAATCATACTTACAGCTCTAAAATTCTATCTCCAAAATGTCGAAGACAAAAAGTTTTTTACTCCATTTCGACTCCATATATATTGCCACTAGATCATAAAAATGAAAAGAGATAAAAAATTTATAGTGTGACATATGTTAGTTCATTAGCTTATTCGTAGAGGAGGCCTTGCAACACTATAGTAGGGGATAAATAACGAAAAATATGAGTTCACCACCTTTTGAAAATAATAATCTGATGGAGTTGATGGGAAATTAAAACAAAATTTTGTCAAATCGACATGGTGGTTGTGAGGTGGATGAGTGGTACAGTTCTTTTTGTCATGGGATTGATGGGTGGATAGGTTGGAAACATGTGCAATGGATGGTAATAAATGGGAAATGATGACTACTTGTGAACAATAAGTGGTTGTGAATGGCGAGGGTATTAGGACAATGATATCAACTTTATGTCAATTAAGTGGTGTGTAATGTGTACAAGGGGATCCCATACCTTTAATGCTTACCTCATGTGTTGAGTTGACTTGTTTGTCCATGTTGTTTTCCCCGACGTAAAAAACTATTGGGATGGTTGGTGGGTTACATCAATTAGTGGTGCATTAATGACCTAGTGTTATGGTGTTGTGGCCCTTGAATGGGATGTTTCCACACCGGAAGGTGTCACCACATCAAAGGTGTTGTAGCATCGTGAAGGGTTGCAACATTGGGTGGTGTTGCAATAATATAATTTTCTTTTTAGTGTTCACCAAGTGTCGCATCATGTTGCAACATCAAGGTTTTTGAAGCATTGTGAAGGGTTGTAGCATTGGGTGGTATTGCAACAACATGTATTTTTCTTTTCCACCGGCTAGATGTTGCAACATTATGAGGTGTTGCAACAAAAATACCATGAGGTGTTGTAGTGATAGGATCACAATGTGTTGCAACAACAATATCACAAGGAATTGCAACAATATCATGTTGTAGAAATCCCTCTAATGCTTTGGTGTCGTGGAAACATGCTTCCATGATCCAAACGTCTGCATCTCAAGAAAATATTGGAGAGATCCTGCAACTCAACAAGATTAAAGAAATCATGAGGTCCTTATAGTTTCATGAACAATGGGGGCCTGATATAACCATCGCATAAATCCTAGAAGTTCCCCATTGTTCATGAATGTATTATAAGAATACAAAAATATTATTATTATTATTATTGGGGTAGTATCTACCGTTAAATGGTTTTCAGACATTACCTGCCTAATTACACCCTAAAAAAGAGTTTTCACAATTAGTACATTATTATTATTATTATTATTATTATAATATATTTGGTGGGTGGGGATTCTCCTGTATGAAAAATCTTAAGATCATTATTGCTCTAGCGATTGTTGATTCCTCTCAAAAAGACCTCTCTAGATATCAACTTTTTATATAGTCAGAGTCTTTTCACATTGGCCATTAATGGAGTTATGGATTCATCGATGGTTTGGAATTTTACGTCCCCATTATCATATACAACATAAATCTTATAGGGGCCCAACCATCAAGTATAGAATTTCCCCTTGAAGTCCTTGAATCTCAAGTCGAAAAACAAGGCCCAATCTCCAGCCGATAACTCCTTCTCTATGAAATTGTCATGCAAATTATCCCTTTATTGTTGAATGGCAGACGTATCATGCAACCTAGCTAGGAAAAGTTCATCCAATTCTCTAAGCTGATGAAACTCCTAGTGTTGTGCTTCAGAAAGATCCATTCCTAATTGGAGTGTAGTCCTCAAAGTTTTCAATTAGGTCTCTGTGGGAAAAATAACTCGCTTTCCATACACAACCTTGTATGGAGAAAATCCTATGGTGTTTCGTCATGTAATTCTGTATGCCCATAATGCATCTAGAATTTTATCTTCCCAATCATTGAGATGAAGTTGAACAGTCTTTGTCTGGATGGTCTCAAGGATTTTATTTGTCCCTTCCACCTACCCATTAGCCTATCGATGATATGGTATAGTTATCATGTGCTTAGTCTATTAAATATTTGTAATGGTTCTAATGTTCCTAGAGGTGAATTGATCCTCCCCATATGTAACAATTTCCCTATGTATCCCTTACCTGATAAATATTTCTCTATGGATAAATTATTCCACAACTTTTTATGTGGAAGCTGGAAGGGCCTTTTCTTGCATCCACTTTGTAATGTAGTTTGTGCACACAAGGGTGCAAGAGTTTTACTAATATGGAGGGTTAATAGGCCCTATGAGATCAAGGGCCCACTTCTCAAAAGGATCCACTACCAATTGTGTTTCTAGAGGCATTTTGATTCGGATTATACTGAGAACAAAGTGAGACAAAAATAAAAATATAGAAGAGAACACGAAAATGCAGTGAAACCCAACTTCTATTAATGAACAAGATAGAAAAACACTGCCAAACACAAACTGAAATTTTGGGTAGCTTATCTCTAAAAAGAAAGAGATGTTGGCTACACTTCATTCACAACAAGCTTTACATAGCACTCCAATGCATGCTTAAAGTGCCTCCTTCAGCTCAATTCTATATGAGAGAGTGAGGGGAGAACAATTCCCATGATTCATGTGGGGATAAAGTATTATAAGTTTATAAAATTCCATAAGCATGTAAAATACCAAGACTTCTCAAGCAATTCCCCATCCTGGTACTACTCTAGTCCGAGCGCACTTAACTCTAGAGTTCTAATGGGATTTGGTGCATTAATGATATGTTGTAAGAATCTACATAAGACCATTAGGAAATCATTACATGATGTATGTAATTAACAAATCAAGATGGCATTACATTCCATTCCCCATCAAAACGATGAATATCATGGTTTATCAAAACCATATGCTTGAAATGTTGATTCAATGGAAAAGGTGGATGGCCACCGAGATCCACCTGGATCATTCCTCCCCCTAGGAAGCAATGGTCCCCATTGCATCAAGTTCCCTCGGAAGATGGATAAAATTTTGCTAAATATGAACCTTGGTGAACCGCTTGCCTTGTTAAAGTAGATGTCCTGCTTGTACTTTGCTTGTGGAAGGATGTCATGAACCTATTGGAGGTGTTGGATCCATTCAATAGATCTGGTTGCATGACCTCCCTTGTTCTGAGTGTGGGAGGAATATGTCGATGAAGATGCAATAAGAAGAGTTATATCAATATTTGGGGCTAATGGTTGGAACCAAAATCACACTTGAAAAGGGTCGTGTCCAATAGAGCTATGTTGAACACATGGAAGACTCACATTCTCTTTGTGCTCCTCTACAATCTAAACTAATATCGAGTTTTCAAGTGGGTTTTTGGTTGGGCTCATTTCCCAACATCCCCATGCCCATAAAAAATAGATTCCAACTTCCCTAACCCCTTAGGGAAGATATAAAAGCGCCATTGAGGGATAGAATGGGACAAGTATTTTGGTGCAAGGTTATGTTGTTCAAATATAGAACTCTTATCTACTCCTTTTATCCTCTGAGTGTCATACCCCAACTTGGAAACTCTTTTTATAGTGTTTCTTCCTTCTTATATAGTCATAAGATGCCTCCTTATCCTTGTTGAGATATCCAAGGAAGAGCCTCATAGATGAGTAGATGCTTGAAGGATCTGTGGAGGAACCTAGGTAGTTGGTTGTGAAGCAGTTCCAAAAGTGAGTCACGTTGTAACTAACTTTGATATTTGGTGTTAATAGAAGAGTTCTCTTTCCATCCAATTTTGAGTTCATTGCAATATTGTATGTTTTAATTTTTCATACTTGCTTTGGATATAACACATGACATATATGCAACTTGATTACATAACTACCTCGTTGTAGCATTTTTATTGATTTCATTTTGCAGGCTTGTTCTAATAGAGGTTAGGAGCGCTTCGAAAAGCCGAAGTGGGGATCGACATCAAACAAAGTACTTAAGGTTCACACTTTCTCCTTCTCTCTTTCCCTACTCTCTCCTAGCGAAAAGTAGTTATTTTTCAGTCTACACACTTGATTGTGAGGGAATATTTCAGTCTTCTCAATTTGATGTCGATCTGATGTGACTTGACCCAAATTCACAAGAGAAATATCCCATCAATAGAATTGGAGACCATACTGGTGATTCTCCTAGTTTGGTTCAATTTGTTTAGGGTCCCTTTCTTGTTGTTTTCCTTGTTGTGTTTTCTTTATTTTGTAGTTTTCCAAAGAGATTTAGCTTCTCAGGAGTTGTTTTCAAGATCTGGAAGCCCTCTTCTCTAGAGTGTCTTTAACTCATGGATGGCTTGGGGAAATTCAGAAAATTTTAATTTTCTAAATTTCCCCAAGCCATCCATGAGTTGTTTCTTTACATGTTGTGTACATCTATGAGTTTCTCTTATACGACCCACGGATATCCGCGAGTTGTACTGCACATAGTTGCTAAGCTGTGTTAAAGTAGATTTTTTTTTAAATTATCTTGTGCTTTTGGGTTTGATGTTTGGTTTGGTCACTTACCTTGAGTTTCTTGATTCCCTTTCTAGCTTTGTATTCTAAAAACATTTTATTATACAAAAAATAAAAAAATATTTGTGATTGCCATTTTTTATTATAAGGTTCTTAGGTGTTTGAAGCTTCAGTCTTGTTTATCTGGGGGTGTTTCCAATTTCACTGAACTTTCAGTGGATTTAGGATGCTTATGTCTCTCGTTATACCTACTTTCCTTTATTTAAAAAAGAAAAATAAAATTTGTATTTAGTTGCTTTCCATTTCTTTTGAAAAAATGAAAAAGAAACAAAATACGCTTTTTTGCTTACATCTCCTTTCTTGAACCCTTGCTTCTCATCATTACAAGAAAAGAGTTAGGTATTCAACATTCAGGTAGCTAAATTTCCATAGCACTTTGGTAGTGGTATCCTGTCATTGAAAAAAGAGAAGAATCTAGTTGTGCAAGTTTTTCATTCTTGTTTGCATTGGGTTTATGAAAAGAAAACTGTAGTGTGCATTTCAAAGTGTCTCAAATGTTGCATTCAAAATGTTTTGCTCTCATTGAAAATAAAAAGAGTTTTCTTTGTAAGCATAGTTGCATCCATTTTTCATTTAAAGAAACTGCATTGTGTTCTTATTTTGCATTACTTTTGGAGTCAATTAAAAAATCACCAAAGTTGCATTCACACCCTTTTTGTAATGAACATCCCATTTAAATGAACTCTTAACTGAAATATATTAGAAACTTTCATTTTTCTAGGGTGAACGAACAAGTTTAGGCTAGGGCCTTGGTGTAGGTTGGATAGTAAATTTCTCCAAGGCCATTAAACCAACATAGTTGTTTGAGATAGGGAGTGAAGAATCCAGTTGTCATATAGGTTTAGTCTGGAAGCTCCTCCAACATAGGAGTTAAACACAAGGTTGTGTAAGAATTAGTCGAGGATATTCCCCTCCAGAGTTGGAGAGAGCATAGTGGAGAGATCATGTATTAGGGGTTTCGATTGTATCCATACCTCCATGATAGGCGATGCTTTCAAGGCTTTGATATTTTCTACCCTGCCCACACGTTCGATCCCAAGTATTGACTGTACCACCCAAGTGTTGATTTCTATATGGTAGCCACAATTACTTCTCCTAGGTATATCAGAAGGTGACTACGAGGGTTTGCGGTAGTACCTGGGGTATATTTTTCATCACACATTTCAATACTGTTAGAGGGTGCCTTGCATAGTGAGGACACTTGCATCAGATAAGGATGATCTATGGAGGTCAAGATAACTACTTCTCATACCTTCCTGCATTGGCCCATGAGACTTAATAAATCCATGCCTCCATCCGGGAGGGCCTAAGACCACTTTGTTCTTATTCTGGTCCCAAGACCTAATCCACTTGAGTCAGAATCTTAGCAAAGTTTTTTTCTTCTTGTATTTTAGGGCTTTGTAGTGGTGTGATTGGTGAACATAGTTAAACTTTAGGAAGGAGAGTAGATTGTCACCAAGAGTTGATCACTCAAAGTGGCTAATCAACTGCCCTGAAGATCGAGGAGAATTCAATTCCTTCCACCCAAGGAAGAGGCTAGAAATAATTATCTCACGCCTTCACAAAGGCATCGGATTGATTTGTCAGGCATTTTCCTACCAACTGGTTAGACTGAGATCACAAAAATTGAGCCTCCAGAAGTCAACGCTCTTGAACCAGAGGAGGTAATCCTTGAGGATATTGGAGCTGAGGAGTTCACTCCACACTTTAATCCTCTGTTACCTTGGAATTTTTCATTTCTAGTCGTACAAGTCCCACCTCCCATATCATACCTCACTGATAGTCACCCTCCCCACTAGGCCACTATGGATGACACTCTGCTTGTATCAGGGTCAAGAGCACACACAACTCCTACCTCGGTGATAGTCACTAGGGGAATATTTCCCCCTGGTATGTCGAAAAAAATGATAGGTGTGATTCAATACACCATAACCACATCGACCAACAACATTTCCTTGATGGTCGTCAGTTCCACTCGAATTTCGAGTGCATTTGCATCATTTTCATCCACAACAAACTCTTTTTCATATAGAGTTTCATCGATGGATGTGATTAATGCATTGGTTAGTTTTTAGCCAGCGTCCTAGTTTTCAAATGTTGGTGCAGGGAGCACCTCATCTCCTTACAAGCCCTTTCTTGGGGCATAGGTCACATTTCTCTTTCAACCCCATTCATCGAAATAAAACCTTTCCAACCTTCTAGCTCTAACCATTGGTGGGTTTGGGGCACCTCTATGGGTAGTGGATCTCAATCCACTAGTATTATGTCTACATTGATCCCATTCACACTTTACGGTGGTTTCAAGAGAAACCCTTTCACCACATCTGCAGTGTCGGCAGGGGGAAACCCCTTCCAAGGTCAATTCATCCCCTAGAAAGGACCTTTTTCCTCGCTAGGGGTGTCATTGGGGACTACCCCTTTCCAAGGCCAGTGGAATCCCTCTTAAGGGATGTCGCAAGTGGGAAACACCTTTCCCGGTCAGTCTACCCCCATGTTAGGATTTTTACCTTTTAATGGGGGGTCTGCTGAGGTGCATACATTCACATGTAAATATTTGAATTTGCAAGTAAAACAAAAAAACAATATATAGCACACAACGAAAGATAGTATGTATATATATATATATATATATATATATATATATATATATATATATATATATATATATATGAGATCCATAAGTACAAAATGTGGGGCCCCTAGCCCCTGAATGTCATATAATATCATATAATGTATCTAGGCCTAAGGTCAATGGACTCTATCGTAGAAAACTACAGTGTTTTCCAAGTGTTGGAACAATCTAACCCATGTTCTGGGTACCCCCATGACATGACACTTCATGCCTATGGGGAGATCATCAATATTTTCCATAGGCATGTTGTGAGTGAGGGCCTCAAAGTTTCTACCCACACTGTACAAAGTCATAACTACGTCATCACTGGGACCTGCCTTCTCTCTACCTCGTCAGTTGTGTCACGAGACATTATCCTGCCTCACAGGTGCTCTATCTACATATAATGTAATGTACTTATTAGTATGATGGATTTCACAAAAATATAGGTCTTTTTACCTTTCCATGTATATATATAAAATAAAAAATTAAATAACGTAAAACAACAAATTACCTATATCAGGTGGCTCATCCTCAGGAAGAATGATGACATTGGGATTGTCAGTAAAATTGATTTCAGCATAAGGGTAACCTTGATGAAGGGAGTCTGCCACTTCCACCAACTGAAAGAGTCATTGTCTTACGGGTTGGATAATTTTCCCCTCCTAGCCAGACTATCAACTTGGTCCATCAAACATTGGAAGGTCATGGTCGCAAGTGTCCCCGTACATATGTCCTCAAGCTCATCATAGGAACCGTCTTAAAGAAGAAGGTGCACAATACATTATCAAAGCCAAAGTTCTTAGTTTTCATGAGCTTGCAATCTGTAAGTTTAGACTTCATGCATTTCAACATGGTCATACTCCAGTCAAACATAGTGGATCTCAAGCATTCGACCTGATGTTTCTTTTGATCCCAAGAAGCCAAATGTGAAGAGTTGGATCCTATAATCCACACCATATTGTAAAGAATGGCTCAGAGGCTCAGGTTGCTAATGTGCTTGATGGGCATTTGAGACACACTCTTCTCAGTGTCGGCATCAAAATACTCATGGATATAATATTTTACAGTTTTCCCACATCCACCTCAAGTTTGGAAGTTTGCTACTCCCACTCTCCTGGACAAACCAACGATAAAACACATATCTTCTATGGTGATTGCTAATGATTTCCCCGCAAGCATAATTGCTTTAGCATCAAGGTGCCAATAATAAATCAAGAGATTTAGTAATCTTCATTGGGCCCTCATGCCACCAATATGAAAAAAAATATACATGCCACATTCACATAATGAGTTTTTAGCATCGTCATCATCAAATACTTCCTGGTCAACTTCTTCATGTTCACGCTTTCTCCAGTGAACAAACATCCTTTCCAATTTCAATAGAAGGTTAAGTCAGTATTTTTTTTTTTCAAAACATCTTTGGGAATCTGTGGGAATTAGTTCCACCAGTATGGGATATCCGCGACTGGTGTTTCAACCAACTGCGAACATTCGTGGGTTTCCTTAAGGAATCCCACATATGCGCAGAGTTGATTTTGACAAAGAAGGGTTAAGCCCCATTTTTCATGAAAATGAATAAATAAAGAAATGAAATTGCAGGTTAGGGTGTAGGTACATGCTTGGTCCAGGTGGAAAAGGATTTTGTTGCTCCAAGCTCCACGATCTTTTGTTGGAAACGTAAGGGTTTTTTGGTCACTTTGGGTAATTTTTGGTAAAATGCTAAAAATGACATAGTAAATGAGCAAATATGTTAGTATTTATATCAAATTGTAAAAACCCACTTCCTATAGTTTTGATATTTTTCCAAAAATTCAACTAATGAATATTCCCTTGTAGCTTTGTGGTTGTTTTGGAGGTCTTAGGCTATAATTTGGACAATGTTTGGTCTCTTTTCATTGATTGGTTGAGTCTTTCACAAGACTCTGGGCAGGTAATGATCTTGTAATTGGCATTTAGTATAGGATGCATTCACCTGAACTGTTTGCATTATTAGTTTTCATTGTCATTTAAACCTAGGGTCAACCCCATTAACAAGTGATAGAACTTCCTCTTCTGCTAAAAAGTATTGCTTTTTTTATGGTAGAGCCTACCTTCCCTGGGAATTTTCTTTCAGAATGTCATGGTACGAGGTCGCTCATGCTGCGAGTTTTCCCTTTAGGGTTGAGAGTCGTGGTTATCCCCGCCATGAGTTTTCATTCGAACCTCATGATTCTTATTCAGTCTTATTCTGGCCATTACCCACAAGAATCCCTCCCTTATATGATGCTCACAACAACATTATGAGGTCCATAGTTAATCCCTTTTCAGACACCTTAAAATTGAAAAGATTTTCAAGTGACATTATTTCTTTCACACTCGTTAAAATAGATCTAAACGAACGTCTGTTCAGAACAATTTTATCCCTTTTTTGGACCAAATAAGACTAATTATGAAAAATCTATACTCTAGTTTACTGGCTACAAGAGTTATCCTTAGTTTTGTCTTACACTCTTTTGGGCTCAAGAGACTAAATTTACGAAAAAGGACACCGGAGATTTAGTTAAGCTCTTTCAGACTCCCTAAACATGAAAACATGGTTGAGTTACCTTGTTTCTTTCACACTCATAAAACAAATTTGAAAGGACGTCTTTTTGGTATAAGTTTAACCCTTTTCTGGATTGAATGGACTATTTACGAAAAAATAATACTCTAGTCAAACTATGACTAGAAGAGTTCTCCTTGGTATTATTTTACTTGTTTTTGGGCCCTGGAGACTAAACTTACGAAAAATACCACCATGGGAGGTTTACTTCCTCAAGTTGAGTTTTAACTGCATTGCATATTGATCACTCATGCTTTTAGGCCCAATGTCGGCTTCAACATGTTGTTGTTGAACCAATTGCTTATGCATTCCTACTAGTTCCCATCCTTGCAAATTAAGCCTTTTTCTGCTCAACAAATTATCCATGGAGGGAAAATTCACTAAGTTTCCTTATCCTACACATGCTTCCCTTGCATTGAGCATAGGTATGTTCCTCGTTCTTTGGGACTAGTTTTCCTTCTTGCGACACTCATTTCTATTGGTTGTGGAGCCTGATTATATTCCTGATTCATAGGTCTTTTTTCTTCACCCGTGTTTATATGCCATCAAGACTGTACACCTCTCCACTCATGGGGGTTGCAGGGGGAGATCATCCCCTTCACTTGGGGGTCTTGGGGAAAGCAGGCCCCCTGTGGGGGTTCAGGGGCGAAGTCCCCGAAGGAAACATTGTCTTGTAAATGTATATTGTAATTTCATTGTAAATATGAACCGTTCATTATAAGGTCGCAGATACGATAGTAGAAGTTATGTTAGGGTTTTTTTCCCTAGAAGGAAACCCTCTTTTATGAGGGAATTATATTGCAGTTGTGTATCATTGCGAATATTGTACTCTGAGAGAGGAGACTGTGAGAGAAAGAAGAAGAAGTTACAACAGGTGTGTTGTAGGTTGTATCCCTTCATTTGTTGGATAATAATAAAGGAAGGACCTGGCAATTTATCTGGTGGACATATCCCACACTGGGTGAACCACATATATCTGTTTCTCTATTGTATTTTGTATCTTTTGTGTTTTATTTCCACATTTGTCTTATTTTATTGCTCCATGATCCTATTTTTATAACAACAATTATCAAAGCGAAAGGTAGCTCGCAGGAAAAGAGGGTCCTTGGTTTGAGTGAGAGCAATGGTGGAAGATGGAAAGTTGTTGAGGGGTGAAAATGACCGCTTGTCAACTGGAAGAGCGAGTCCGGTCCGGGGTTGGCTAATTAATCCTAGCCGTTTGGATTTACTCACTCTGACGGGTTTAATGGCTCCATTGGCCAATCTAAAGTACTAAAATAAATAAATAAATAAAATAAAAGAAACGAAATAACTCACTAATAACTAATCATTGATATATATATATATATATATATATATGTACAGATATATATACAACTTATCTTTAATAATGTTTACACACAAAACTGTTTAACTAATTTATATACAAGATATGCAATTTATAAGTTTTAATCTAAACTTATGAAAATCAAATGAAAGTATGGTTCTTTTGATGAAAGTTGATAAAGAAAGAAAAATGAACTATTTCTTTTTGATTCACTTTTGATCTCTATGCATCTGTAAGATTAAATATCAAAATACTATGGAAACATAATATAAAGACAGTGAAAAGTAAACCATATGTAAACGTTTCTATATTAAACAAACAAATAAAAGGAACAAACTAACCTAATTATCACTTGAAGAATATGCATCTGATGTTTGTATGATCATGAATCGTATATCCAGTCTCGAGATAAATCTGTTGTGCCACTTCACGCTGTTTGGAGTAAACGCCAAACAATATATTGACTGTTGTACTTAAATAACAAAATGATAGGATACATATAATAATAATTGTGATATATGAGAGATGCAAGCAATTACAAGAAAAATCTGACAGTAACAACTTACTTTTGATCATTCACCAAGATTAAGATAAACCTTAATTTTTGAATCGAACAATCAAGCACTATTTTCATATAACTGAAGCATACAATTGTGCACTGTATGAAAGAAATTTTCTTGACAACCTAATAATCAATGCAGACGAAAGTCATCAACAATCATCAAATTATCAAGATAGACTAATGATAGACAACAACAATATTTACAAATAGCTAAAGCAGAGATGTAACATATGTTATGTCTAAATTCAAATATAAGATGTCCACAACTAGCCCCAGGCCAAGATGATCATGTTACAAAAATTAATGGGTTTTTAAAACCTTCAGAAAGGTAATTGTTTCCCTTCTGAGATCAGATATTGATTACAAAAATAAAAAGGGGGATCTAACCACCCAAATCATACTAAATCCCTTAAAGCTCAAAAAGGTTCATTTCTGTTTGTATAAAATGTATCAAAGATATGGCTGGCAAGTCTCAAAGATGCTTCAGATCGATGAGTAAGCATGACCTCCTAAATATCCCGAAAAGACAAAATAAAGAGATTTAGATACATATTTAACTATTAATTTGCAAATTTCTAATTTACATAACTGGCTACAGAATCTGTTGATTCTGTAGCTAGTTATTTTAGTAAATGAAATCCAATTTATTGTAAGAATAAAGAAATATAGTTTTAACAAATAATCCTATTTTAAGATAAAAGGATCATACCTCCAACTGTAAGATCAAATCGCATCAGACAATCTTGAAATTTACTATAGCTGTTGCAGCTTCAACATTTTTAAATACTACATTCCTTGTGGTCTTCATATGTTTCTCTTTTCTTTGAAAGACAGACTCGAGCCTATGGTTTTTATTAGTTAAGGCATCAATCTGATTAATGAGAGCCTTAACCTATGACTGTAGGATGGGTAAATCAGTGTAGTATTTATTGATCCAGAAATGACAAACTTCACACTTCGATTGAGGGACGGTCTCTTTGGAACAAACATGATTGTGAACCAGAGCATCTTCCACACGGATAGTAGATTCATTACCCAATTTAATACCAAGAAACTCTACATTATGTTTTAGACAGGGAAGTAAATTGTTTACAAAGTTGTAAGGACGATCGAGGTGAGGTTTGAACGAAAGTGGGTCTTCTTCAGTGAGGAACCTATCGATTTTGGAGTCCGAACTCTCATGGACCTCGATCATGCTGATCAAGCTCGCATGAGATTTCAATTTGTTACGAAGCCTCCTCGAAATCAGCCTCCCGACTCTCTTGTTCTTAAAATTTATATCAACATTGCTTTTAGATATCTTGCTTGTAGATTTCTTTAAAATTTTAATAGAGTCACTAGGCTGTGTAACTTGCCCACAGGCCTGCTCAATAACCTTTGGATCGGGTAAGGGTTTGCTGTAAGAGGCTGAGACATAGTCCTGCATAGGTAAGAGGGGCATTGTAGGATGGAAAAGGGTCTCTTCGACCATGAGTTTGTCGACCTCCTCCATATCAGGGTTACCATAACTGTTTCTGGTTATGAATGAATCCCAACTGTCATTCTGCAACTCTAATTGATGAGCAAGTAAAATTTTTATTAAGTCATGATGAAAGCGGCTCGAGTATGATCTTTGCTTTCTATACCTTTTGCTCATTTTGTAAAGGCTCCTCCATAAAAAGTAAGGCATATTCAAAGGAAACCCTATGAAGTGCATAAAAATATGCAAATGATAAAGAAACAAAAGACCAAAATGACCTTCACAAGTGACAAACTATTTCACCACAGCGAGCAAACCATGCCATCGAAATTTTAGTAAAGAGATGGGCATACCTTTGTCACATCCTTTTATCTTTCGAGAAGTAAAGAGAAGACTCCAAGGGACCTCTTCTACCTTTTCATTCTTGAACCATTTTTTACCGCTCCCAGGGAGTCCTATAGCTTGGCTCAAGAAATCCTCTGTAACCTCGAGTTGAACATCACCCACCTTATCTCTACACCCATCGAAGGATAGAGAAAATTCTTGGGCAGTCTGGATATTGAAACCCTGGAATTTTCTAAGGAAAACAAGCCAACCATTACTCTCAATATCCTCTCTGGCATCGTCATATAAGAGCAAAATTTGTGCGCCATTAGGTTCGACTCTAACAACAGGAGCCATTGTGAATCAATGGGCAGTCAAACAGGCACAGTGCGTAGGGAGGGTTTATGATAACAGAGTAGATCAATCCCCCGAGCCCGAGAAACACCAACAATGAACGACGTATGAGCAAAAAACTCATAACGATAAGATGGGTGTTAATTGAAATGCATGCGAAGAGGGTTTGCAAAGCCCAAGACCATTCTTGGAAATGATGGATGACTACAAAGCGTATTGCCACCTTTCAGAAAGTACAGGCCAAGACCAGAACATTAAAAGGAAATAAGTGCGAGACATAGTGGGTTCAATTATATGGTTTGGGAGATTGAAAATCGAAAGTCAAAAACTTAGTCATGAGGAAACATATAACCCAGAATCAAACAAATAAAAAAAACCAAACCAATGCTCAAATAAAAAAGGTCCTTCATTAATATAACTATCAATCCATAAGCATGCTTGGTATTCAAAGAATCGAAATAAAGGAAATAGTCTTCATAGCAAGGAACATGGCTTCATTAATAGACTGTAGAGACATCTTACCTTTCATAGATATTTCAAATGTAATGGTATCCACAGTCGTAAGTTTTTAAATGCTTCGTTTTCATGCTTTCAGTCATGAACGAAGCATGAAAAACGACAATAGGGGGAAAACTGAAAACTCACCATTGTCATGGAGAAAATTGCTTATGAAAGACAGAACAATGTCTAACCCCTAGTTAGGAAGCTACATAGATCATTTAATTGATATAAAAGGTTAAGAATACATTGAGTTGCCAACAATGGCAACAAGCTGGGAGAAGCAGTTATCTCTGTAATACAAACGAGTTCAGTTTAGAGAAATCTGAAAGACTTCAAATCGAAGAGCAGTTGAGAGGTTATTTGAACATATTTAATAATCATGACGCAGTCTAGTTTCAGATATTTTTGTTTTTAGAAAGAATGAAATTTGGTGACAAACTTCTCAAAATAAAGCCACGATGTTTAAGTTAATGTCTCCAATACTGTTGACAAGGCCACTGCTTCCAGCAGGCATTCATCTCCTCGAAAGGGATGTCAATTAATCCACTTTGATATCTGTATCCTATCCAAGAAATTTCAAATCCGAACGAAGGATGCTTATGGCCAAAAAAAGATTTATATCTGAGAATTTTCTTTTACTTGACACCGCTTCGCTGCCAGTGGTCCTGTTCAGTACCCCGACAAAGTTGTCTTGGCGTCATGTATGCATTTACCCACTGCCAATAGACCTATTCAGTGTCCCGGTGGGCTTACAAACACTTCCCATAGTTCTCTGAGAAATTATTCACATTCTGGTATATTTTTAAAGATATTTACCAGAGCGGGGTGATGCTGAAAATTCCAGTTTTTTAACGCAACTTAATATTTCACAGGCCTTTAAATTTTTCTTTCTAACCTTCATCAAGATTTGAAAAATAGTTCATTAATAAAACCAATTTTCGAGGACTAGGAAACATCGTTGAGTTTCTTTCTTAAAAAGAGGGGACAGTGTAAAGATCTTTTTGAAGATAATCGTGGATACTTTCAAGTGCAGATTTAAACCGAGAAATCAACTTCCAAACAAAATATCATCTTTAACTATCCTACAATTTCAGAAAAAGACAACAATTGATGCTTTGGCATCCTTTGACAGTTGTTTCGAGATGAAGCATTCTATTCTTTTGTCTGAGCTAGACTGTAATACATGCATGTTTGGTTCAAAAGGACCGATAAACAAAAATTAAAACAAAACAAACCATCAAAGAAAAACAGACAACAAAGAAATCAAAATAGAAAAATATGTACAAAAGGTGTATTGGAGAGTTGTCAAGTGAAATACCTTTTGAGAGCTTGGCCATTCACCGGGAAGGTGTCTGGTTGTCCTTCTAAATTCTGCAGGTGGAAAGAGCTAGGACCTAGTTTTTCTACAATTAAGAATGGTCCCAACCACAGGTTTTGGAACTTAGAGTGTTTGCCTTTCCCCTCATGAGGTTTGTCCCACTTAAGGACAAGATCGCCTACCTCAAAATTCCTATCTAAGGCAGTATTGGAATTGACCTAGCTTTTAACAATGAGTTGATGTTGATCCAATTTTTGTTTTGCTTGAGCCCTTACTTCCTCTAACTTCAAAAAAGCATTAATCCAACTTTCCAAAGGAGGACAGTCTTCTTCTTGAGCCTTCTGTGATAACTACAGAGATGGAAAAAGAACATGTGGTGGAAGAATTGCTTCCCTACCATAAACGAAAAAAAGGGGGAGTTACCAACAACAACTTTTGGAGTTACCCTATCATCCCAGATTGCATTGAACAGTGCATTATGTCAGTTTTTGTGGTTTTCGGAGACCGTTCTTTTGATGATCTTGATCAGGTTTTTGTTAGTTGATTCTGCCAAACCATTCCCTTGGGGGTAATAGCTGGCAGAATACTTTAGTTTTATTCCTTTTTCTAAAGAGAAATCACTCATTTCGAGAGACGAAAAATAGGAAGCATTATCGAACACTAGGCATTCAGGAATACCGAAACGAGTGATTATGTTTGAATTCAGGAAAGATATTACCTGGCTGGTGTTTACCACCTTTAACGGTGCAGCCTCGAATCATCTGGTGAAATAGTGTGTCACTGTTATGATGTATTTATGCTGTTGCGAGGAGGAGGGGTTAATTGGGCCTATGATTTCAAGGCCCCATTGCTGAAAAGGAGAATCTACGGAGACAGGTTGTAGCGGGAATGTTGACTTCTGTACATGTCCAGAAGCCTTTTGATAGATCACACACTTGTGAAATAACACATTGGCATCCTTGAAAAGAGTAGGCCAATAATATCCTGCCCTTAATACTTTGTGGGCAGTGGCGTCTCCACCAAAATTCCCACTAGCTTCTCTTGCATGTAATTCTAATAAGACTTTATTTGCTTCATCTTTTTCTAGGCAATGCATAAGTATTCCATCGAAATTTTGATGAAACAATACACCATTCACTAGCTGAAAAGAAGCAGATTTTAATCTCAATGCTCTCCTATTTTTTGGATCAAGGTGATGGGGAGCTGATCCGTGAATTAGATAAAATTTGATGTCATCATACCAAGGACTAGTAGTATTTTGTACACAACAGATTTGATTTAGATTATCCTGATCTTTAATTAACAAATCAGTTTGATTCTATTGTTCTATTGCTGAATCAACAACTAATTTACATAATCCTTGGCCTCTAACAATTTGTGCTGGAGTGATATTGAGGTCATATTCTTGTAAGGACATGACCCAGTTTGCCCCGTTTCTCACCTAGTTCTTTCTGTACTAACAAATTTCTGATAGTGGGGCAAGGAATGATGACTTTCGTTCTAGATTTCAGTAGATAAGATCGAAAATGTTTAACTATTTTAAAAATTGTGTAAGCCTGCTGATCTATAGCTGGATAATTAAGCTCTTCTCCCTTAAAGGATGAACTCATAAAGGCAATAGGAACTTCATTGTTTTCAACATTCTTTTGGGTTAGCACAGCGGCATAAGACCGATCAGAGGCAAACATGTAGAGAGTGAAATATCGTGAAAAGTCAGAGCTCATTAGGGATGGAGCTTCCACTATGGATTTTTTAATTGAATCAAAAGCCTGATTTTCTAGAGGTCCCCAATGGTATTGCACATCCTTTTTTATTAAATTTTGTAATGGCTTGACCATCTAGGAAAAACTCGAGATGAACCTTCTAACAAAATTTATCTGACCCAGAAAGGATTGCATAGACTTTTTGGAAGAGGGGGGAGGAAGTTTTAAAATGACTTGAGTTCTCTCAGGGTCAATGATCATCCCTTCACTGGATACAATGAATCCGAGCAGATTTCCTTGTTCTACTGCAAAGACATATTTTTTAGGATTTAGAGAGATGTCGTACTTACAACATTGTTGTAGAACAGTTCTGAGATGAGCTAAGTGATATCTTTTATTCTTTGAGAAGACAGTGGAATCATCTAGATAGACCACTACAGATTGATTGATTAGGCCATGAAAAGTGATATCCATCTCTCTCTGGAAAGTGGCATTGGCATTTATAAGCCCAAAAGGCATCTTTCTATAAGCATAGGTACCCCATGGGGTGCAGAAAGTAGTTTTCAGCTGGTTTGGGGGAGACATGAGGACTTGGTTATACCCTAAAAAACCATCCAGCAGTGATAATCTTTTCGAACTGGATACTTGTTGGAGAATTTGTTCCATGGGAGGAACAGGGTAGTTGTCTTTATCAGATGCTTGGTTTAAATTTCGAAAATCGACACATAGTCAGATTTCACCACTCTTCTTTCTTATAGGGAAAAGATTATAGACCCACTGTGTATGTCTTACCGGGAAGATTATCTTAGCATTCAAAAGTTTGTTTAGTTCTTTCTTGACCATCGGTTCAAGTTTTGGGTGCATTTTTCTCAGATTTTGTTGAAAAGGTTGAGTTTGGGGTTTTATGGGAATAATGTGTTGTATGATGTTAGGATCAAAGTTTTTTAAATCATCATATGTCCAAGAAAAGACATCCTTAAATTCCTTAAACAATTTGATAAAGACTGGTTTCTCTTGCTCAGAACATCCCATTCCCAAATTGATGCATTGAGGGTTATCATTAGTTCCTAGGTTTACCTTTTCATGGGTCAAAGAGGAACTGTTCATTTTACAATTCACTGATTTTCTGAATTTATCATGCAAATCATAAAATTTTCTAATCTTACCACATATTTTGGGATAGAATTTACTAGATATGATGTTGATTCTGGAGATCTTGGGTCTGATATTACCGTAAAATTGCGGAGGTCTTCGTCATGGGTGCCTTCATCGATAACCGCACCTTGGAAAGTGTATTCCATGTGCAAGAAACTGATGATCTATTGATCGTCATCGAAAACTCTCCAATTAGTGATGTTGTCCGGGATGGATGGTCTGAACAACAATTCGATGAAAAATGCATTCGGAGAAAGGCCTTTTGTGGGAAACAATTTAGAAGCAACATTAGCCAACAAGTCAGCCTTAGAATTATTCAGTCTTGGAATAGAATTAATGTTAAACGTAGAAAAATTTTTCATTAGATTTTGTACCTCAGCTTGATAACTTCTTAGGTGTGGTGATAGGCAATGGATGGAATTTCTTATCTGTCTGACCACAATTTCTGAATCGCCAAATACTATTAGATTTTGTGCTTTCAAATATAGTGCTTTTCTGAGACCTTGCAGAAGTGCCTCGTATTCAGTTGTATTATTCATGCATTCAAATTCTAATCTGCAAGTGATCAAAGTTTTATTACCTGCTGGATCAATGAGCACACATCCTGCACCGACTCCTTCCTTAGACTTAGATCCATCAAAGTAAAGAGATCAGATGTGATTCACATCTGCTGTATGTGATACTTGAGGGAGAATTGTTGATTGTGTGCATGCCATGAGTTGAGACTGTTGTTCTGGATCAGTAATGGTAGAAGTTTCAGCCATGAAGTTTCCGAAAAAGGTGTTCATCCCCTGCATTTCAGGTGAATTGGTGGAAGCAGTGAATGGTTCATTAGGATCATTTAAATTAGTTACCGTAAGTTGAGATAGCGTTCATGATTGACCTTGATTCTGTTAGGCTTTCCATTCTCTGGCAGCCATAAATGAGACCAGTCGGTTGCGAAGTAACCATGTAGTTGTTTAGACCAATCCCTACTTAAAAATAAGCCATATAATTCAGGGATATCCATGACAATAATATCAATAATCTGATGGAATTTAGGATTAGATGATAATCTGATAAGTACATTTTTTAATTCACCTATTACTTTAACACCGGTCCGATCAAGCTGAATAATTTTCAGACCGGAAGGTTGAACTTCAACATTGATTTTTTGGCAAACAGACCAAGGCATTACGTTTGAAGATGCACCTGAATCTACCATACAATTATGTACATTCCTATTGAAAATTTCAAAAGTCAACAAGAAGGGCGGGACATTTCTGCGAGTATTAACAACAGAACTCTGCTAGTTTTTAGTAGCAATCCCTGGAGTTATTTTATCTAAATTAGTCATGATTTTTACAGTAAGGTCTCTTTTATCAGTGGGTTCTGGTGTCGTTTTAGCAGAGACCTTTTGAGGTGTTTTATGGCTATTTTCTACAACTTTGTTGCTGTTCAGGTTGCCTTTTTTGCTATTTTCTGCAATATTTTGAAGCATCTTTTGTAGCAGAAAAGGAAATTTCAACAATTCGCAAACATAAATGTTAGCCCTGAGTTTTTTGAGATCTTCAATCAAATCATATTCTAAACTTGGATTTGTTGAATTCTGTTTAGCTACAGTTTCCTTAAACTGTTTTTGAGGTGCATTAATTTCAATTTCAGAAGAGGGTTTATTCGTTGTTTTCATTCTGGTATTGTAAGGATGCACTGTTTCAAAATTGGCTTGAAAGATACTATCCAAAAAATGCCCGAAGATGTTGGGAGAGGGTTCTTCCTCTTCCACTACTTCTTGTTCAACCACATCTTCAGAAATCTTGGGGGGAACTAAGTTATCATGAGCTTCCAGAATTGTCTGGATGGCATACTGTAGGCTTTCTAGATTAAGGCCTTTAGAATTTATGTTGGGCTGGTTGGTGGGAAAGGGTTTTCTAAAAGGGGGTTTGTAAGGCCCCTTGCTTGAAGAATCCTCTTCATCTAACCTCTTTAAATCTATAAATTGATTTGACAACTTATGAATGACCTTATGTAAACTTTCCAAATCAGAACTATCTAATTGAGTTTTGTTTTGGGGGGGTCTAGGAAGAATTTCTATTTTCTTCTTGGAAGATGAGGTGTTTTCAACCTCATTAAAGATATTGTCTTTTAGGCTTAGAATATCTTTCTCAATTTGGCTTACCTCCTCTAAGGCTTCCAAAAGTGCTTCTTTCTTAGACATTTTTACCCAGATTTCTATGGTATGGTGTAGGGCTTTAGTGTAGTATGCGACAATGAGATTTTCAGCAGGCATTGAATCGATGGGGATTCAATTTTTTAAAGTTAGAAACCTTTGATTAAAGTCTTTTATTTTTTATTTGGGGTTCATCTTTAAACTAGAGAGTTCCATGACTAAGACTTTGGGGGTTTTATCATGTCCAAATTTCTCAAGGAAACAAGATTCGAATCTGTCCCAAGATACGATGGTATGGGGATGTTGGGAAAAATACCAAGTAGAGGCATTACCTTCAAATGTGTACGGAAAGAGTCTACACACTACATCTTCGTGTTCAATGATTCGGAGTCTAATGGCTAGCATGAATTTTTTAATGTGATCCTCAACAATCTGCTTGGAATCTGGATCGAATTTAGGGAGCCATTTCTCTGGATGTTTAGGCAAAGGATGCTGGGGTCCAGGTATGGCCACAACATCTTGATCGAGCCAAGGTATGGCAAGATTGTTTGGATTTTCCATAGGTGTGGGTGGTGTTGAAGGTTGTGATGAATAATTTCCTTCATCCGAAGACTCTTCTCCTGAAGAGGAGGGAGATGAAGGCGGTGGTGATGGTGGGATACCAGATATTCCAGCTATAAGAATGGGGTTGTGATATGGATCTGTTGGATTTTGGGTAAGACCAGTTCCTTCAAGATGCTCTCTAATATCAGAAAAGTCTAGTGGTCGATTCAGTGGTCGACCTAGTTGTCTGATATGGGCCAAAGCACCATGTGTCCTTAGGAGTGACTGACGAACAATTTCTTGAACGTTAGAACCTATGGGGTTTGGTATTACTGGTTCAACAACAATCTGTGGATTGTCGTTTGATGTGGTTGTTGTTTGAGAGACAATGTTGTCGTTAGAATGACTTCTTGTCACTATAGGTGAGTGGGTGTGTGGGGGAGGAGTCTTGCGACCTCCACGTGCCATCAATAGTGTTCAGGCCCTCCTTCTAGCACCATTTGTTGACGAGTGAAAATGACCGCTCATCAACTGGAAGAGCCAGTCTGGTTCGGGGTTGTCTAATTAACCTAAGCTGTTTGGATTGACTCACTCTAACGGGTTTAATGACTCCATTGGCCAATATAAAGTACTAAAATAAATAAATAAATAAAATAAAAGAAATGAAATAACTCACTAATAACTAATCACTGATATATATATATATATACACACAACTTATCTTTGATAATATTTACACACAGAACTGTTTAACTAATTTATATACAAGATATACAATTTATAAGTTTTAATCTAAACTTATGAAAATCAAATGAAAGTATGGTTCTTTTGATGAAAGTTGATAAAGAAAGAAAAATGAACTATTTCTTTTTGATTCACTTTTGATCTCTATGCATCTGTAAGATTAAATATCAAAATACTATGGAAACATAATATATAGACAGTGAAAATTAAACCATATGTAAAAGTTTCTATATTAAACAAACAAATAAAAGGAACAAACTAACCTACTTATCACTTGAAGAATATGCATTTGATGTTTGTATAATCATGAATCGTATATCCAGTCTCGAGATAAATTTGTTGTGCCACTTCACACTGTTTGGAGTAAACGCCAAACAGTATATTGATCGTTGTACTTAAATAACAAAACAATAGGATACATATAATAATAATTGTGATATATGAGAGCTACAAGCAGTTACAAGAAAAATTTGACAGTAACAACTTACTTTTGATCATTCACCAAGATTAAGATAAACCTTAATATTTGAATCAAACAATCAAACACTATTTTCATATAACTGAAGCATACAATTGTGGACTGTATGAAATAAATTATCTTGACAACCTAATAATCAGTGCAGACGAAATCTATCAACAATCATCAAATTATCAAGATAGACGAATCATAGACAACAACAATATTTACAAATAGCTAAAGCAGAGATGTAACAAATGTTATGTCTAAATTCGAATATAAGATGTCCACAACTAGCCCTAGGCCAAGATGATCATGTTACAAAAATTAATGGGTTTTTAAAACCTTTAGAAAGGTAATTGTTTCCCTTCTGAGATAAGATATTGATTACAAAAATAAAAAGGGGGATCTAACCACCTAAATCATACTAAATCCCTTAAAGCTCAAAAAGGTTCATTTCTGTTTGTATAAAATGTATCAAATATATGGATGGAAAGCCTCAAAGATGCTTCAGATTGATGAGTAACCATGACCTCCTGGATATCCTGAAAAGAAAAAATAAAGATATTTAGATACATATTTAACTATTAACTTGCAAATTTCGAATTTACATAACTGGCTACAGAATCTGCTGATTCTGTAGCTAGTTATTTTAGTAAATGAAATCCGATTTATTGTAAGAATAAAGCAATCTAGTTTTAACAAATAATCATATTTTAAGATAAAAGGATCATACCTCCAACTGTAAGATCAAATCACATCAGACAATCTTGGAATTTACTATAGCTGTTGCAACTTCAACATTTTTAAATATTACATTCCCTATGGTCTTCATACGTTTCTCTTTTCTTTGAAAGATAGACTTGAGCCTATGGTTTTTATTAGTTAAGGCATCAATCTGATCAGTGAGAGCCTTAACCTATGACTGTAGGATGGTTACATTAGTGTAGTATTTATCGATCCAGAAACGAAAAACTTCACACTTCGATTGAGCGACGGTCTCTTGGGAACAAACATGATTGTGAACCAAAGCATCTTCCACACAGACAATAGATTCATTACCCAATTTGATACCAGGAAACTCTGCATTATGTTTCAGATAGGGAGGTAAATTGTTCACAAAGTTGTAAGGCCGATCGAGGTGAGGTTTGAACGAAAGAGGGTCTTGTTCAGTGAGGAACCTATCGATTTCGGAGTCTGAACTCTCATGGACCTCGATCAAGCTGATTGAGTTCGCATGAGATTTCGATTTGTTACGAAGCCTTCTCGAAATCAGCCTCCCAACTCTCTTGTTCTTTAAATTTATATCAGCATTTATTTTAGATACATTTCCTGTAGATTTCTTTAAAATTTTAACAGAGTCACTAGGCCGTGTAACTTGCCCACATGCCTGCTCAATAACCTTTGGATTGGGTAAGGGTTTGTTGTAGGAGGCCGAGACATAGGCTTGGGTAGGTAAGAGGGGAGCTATAGGATGGAAAAGGGTCTCTTAGACCACGAGTTTGTTGACCTCCTCCATATCAAGGTTACCATAACCGTTTTTCGTTATGAATGAATCCCAACTATCATTCTACAACTCTAATTGGTGCACAAGTAAAATTTTTGTTAAGCCATGATGAAAGAGGCTCGAGTCTGATCTTTTCTTTCTATACCTTTTGCTCATTTTGTAAAGGCTCCTCCATAAAAGGTAAGGCATGTTCAAAGGAAACCCTATGAAGTGCATAAGAAAACACAAATGATAAATAAACACAAGACCGAAATGACCTTCACAAGTGACAAATTGTTTCACCACAACGAGCAGACTGTGCCATCGAACTTTCAGTAAAGATATGGGCATACCTTTGTCACATATTTTTATCTTCCAAGACATAGAGAGAAGACTCCAAGGGACCTCTTCTACCTTTGAATTCTTAAACCATTTTTGACCACTCACAGGGAGTCCTGTAGCTTGGCTCAAGAAATCATTTGTAACCTCGAGTTGAACATCACCCACCTTAGCTTTACACCCATCGAAGGATAGAGTGAATTCCTGGGCAGTCTGGAGATTGAAACCCTCAAATTTTCTAAGGAAAACGAGCCAACCATTACTCTCAATATCCTCTCTGGCGTTGTCATATAAGAGAAAAGTTTGTGCACCATTAGGTTCGACTCTAACAACAGGATCCATTGTGAATCAATGGGAAGTCAATCAGGCACAATGCATATGGAGGGTTTGTGATAATAGAGCAGAGCCATACCCCTAGCCCGAGAAACACCAACAATGAATGACGTATGAGCAGAAAACTCATAATGATAAGATGGGTGTTAATTGAAATGCATGCGAACAGGGTTTGCAAAGCCCAAGACCATTCTTGGAAATGATGGCTGACTGCAAATCGTATTTCCACCTTTCAGAAAGTACAAGCCAAGACTAGAACATTAAAAGGAAATAAGTGAGAGACATAGTGGGTTCGATTATATGGTTTGGGAGATTGAAAATCGAAAGTCAAAAACCTAGTAATGAGGAAACATATAACCAAGAATAAAAAACAAAAAAAAAACAAACCAATGCTCAAATCAAAAAGGTCCTTTGTTAATATAAATATCAATCCCTAAGCATGCTTGGTATTCAAAGAATCGAAATAAAGGAAATAGTCTTCATAGCAAGTAACATGGCTTCATTAATAGACTGCAGAGACATCTTACCTTTCATAGATCTTTCAAATGTAATGGTATCCAAAGTCATAAGTTTTTAAATGCTTCGTCTTCATGCTTTCAATCATGAACGAAGCATGAAAAATCACAATAGGGGGAAAACTGAAAACTCACCATTGTCATGGCGAAAATTTCTTATGAAAGACAAAACAATGTCTGACCCCTAGTTAGGCAGCTACATAGATCATTTAATTGATATAAAATGTTAAGAATACATTGAGCTGCCAACAAAAGTTTAGGGTCGAGAAATTTAACGGCCAAAACTACCAGTTCTGGAATATGTAGATGGAAGATTATTTATATCAGAAGGATCTATTCCTACCATTGGGTGGAATAGTAAAAACGTTGACGACCATGAAGGATGAAGAATGGGAGTTTCTCAACAGAAAGGAACTAGGAACGATACGATTGAGCCTAGCAACGTCAATTGCTTTCAATATTTCGAAAGAAAAGACAACAAAAGAACTAATGGACACATTGGATAAACTATATGAAAAACCCTCGATGTCCAATAAGGTATTTCTAATGAAGAGAAGGCGGGTCTATTGAATATCATTTAAATGAATTCAATATGGTTACTAATCAACTAAGTTCTATAAAAGTGGACTTTGATGATGAGGTTAGGGTTCCTCTAATCTTGTGCTCATTGCCAAAAAGCTAGAACAACTTGGTCATGGTTGTAAGTAACTCTATATTTGGTTCAAAAACTTTAAAATTTTATGATGTTGTTGGTGTTATCCTTAGGGAGGAAATGCGACGAAAAAGAACAGGTGAGACATCGGGTAATGTGTTAAACATGGAGAACAGGGGAAGACAAAAGGATAGAGGAAAGGGCTAAGGGAATCACAAGAATTCTAGGCAGGGCAGATCCAAATCAATACTAGGAAATATAGAGTGTTGAAATTGTGGGAATAAAGGACTTCTGAAGAAAGACTGCAGAGCTCCAAAAAAACAAAGAGATGGACAACATGAGAAAAATCAAGAAGCAAACGTAACAAGTGATGTGTTACAAGATGCTTTTATTCTTTCTGTAGATAATATTTTTGAGTCTTGGGTAGTAGATTCAGTGGTTTCATTTCATGCCACACCCCATAGGAAACATTTTCTAGATTATGTTCAAGGTGATTTTGGACAGGTTCATTTGGGTGATGATGCACCATGAAAAATTGTTGGAATGGGAAAGGTACAATCAAAGCGAAAAAAATGGAAACCAATGGTTGTTGAAAGAGGTAAGACATGTTCCAGATCTAAGGAAAAATATAATTTCAACAAGGTAGTTTCCAAGTGAAGGATTTATATCCATATTTATAGATAAGTCGTGGAAGGTCACCAAAGGATCACTGGTGATAACAAAAGGAGAGAAGGTAGGTACATTGTATTTATGTATTGGTAATATTGATTCTTCTATCTCTTTATTTTCTACAAGAGTGGATACAACACTGTGGCATCATAGGATTGGACATATGAGTGAGAAGGGGATGAAGATACTTCACAAAAGTAATTTTTTTCCAAATCTTAAACAAATTGATTTGGATTTCTGTGAGCATTGTGTTTATGGAAAATAGAAGAGAGTCATATTTCTCAGAGTCGAAAAAGAAAATAAGAATGAAAGGTTAGATCTTGTGAATACATATGTATGGGGACTAACTCAGGTATCATATCTTGGTGTCTCTCATTATTATGTTACTTTTATTGATGATGCAACTAGAAAAACTTGGGTTTATTGCATTCAACAAAAATCTGATGTTTTTAATGCTTTTAAGAAATGGAAAGCTTTGATTGAGACCAAGATAGGAAAAAGGTTGAAGTGTCTTAGATCAGAAAATGGAGGTGAATATTTCATCAAGGAGTTTGATGATTACTATTCATACCATGGGATTCATAGAGAGAATACAGTTCTAGGAACACCACAAGAAAATGGTTTGTTAGAAAGGATGAACAGGAAAATCATGGAGCGTGCAAGGAGTATGAGATTGCACGATGGGTTGCCCTTATAGTTCTGGGTAGATGTTGTAGATATTGTTGTTTACTTAATAAAGATAGGACCTTCAATCTCTTTGGATGGTGGAATTCAAGAGGAGGCATGGATAGGTAAAAAGGTAAACTATTATTTTTTGAAGACTTTCGGTTGTGAAGCATTTGTCCATATTGATAAAGAAAATAGAACAAAGCTTGAGGAAAAATTCAAGAAGTGTACCTTTATTAGATACTATGTTAATGATTTTGGTTATCACTTATGGTATTATGAAAATACCAAAATCATTAGGAGTAGAGATGTCATATTCAGTGAGAAGAGGTCATGTACAAAGATCAGTTGCAGGGAAAGATACAAGAAAAAGAAAAACTAGAATACACAATGCTTGATGAGATCACTGAAAACGAAATTCCAAAGGTACCAGAAAATCAAAATGTAAGCAATAGGAGTAGAAGGTACCTCAAATTCCTGCAAGTGTTTTTAGAATATCAACCAAGTTAAGTAGACCCCCTGAACAATACTCTCCTTCCTTCATTGTATTATTTATTGTTGACTGATTCTGGTGAACCATAATGTTATGAAGAGGAAATTCAAGTAGACACTAAAAAGAAGTGGGACAAAGGCATGAAAGAGGAAATGGATTCCTTGGTAAATAACCATACTTGAGACTTGGTTCAGTTGCCTTTAGGAAAAAGAGCATTGCAAAATAAATGGGTTTATAGATTGAAGGAAGAAGATGGAGGAAAAAAGTGATACAAGGATAGACTTGTTGTAAAGGGGTTTGCTCAAAAGAAAGGTATATATTTTGATGAAATATTTTCTCTTGTTGTTAAAATGACTTCAATTAGGACTATTTTAAGTCTTGTGGCAGTAGAATATTTTCATCTTGAACAGTTATATGTAAAACCATATTTTCTCCATGGGGATTTGGAGGAAGCGATTTTTATGCAACAACCATAGGGGTATGAGGTCAAAGGGAAAGATAACTTGGTATGAAGGTTGAAGAAGAGCATGTGTGGCCTAAAGCAAGCTCCAAGGAAATGGTATTTGAAGTTTGACAGGTTTATGATAGAACAAGGTTATAATAGATGTCATTTTGATCACTGTGTTTATTTTAAAAGGCTAGAAAATGGAAGCTATATTATCTTGCTATTGTATGTAAATGACATGCTTGTTGTAGGGTCTAATACATAGGATATAAATGTGTTCAAGAATAAATTAGCTAATTCATTTGCGATGAAGGATTTGGGTGTTTCAAAGAAAATCCTTGGTATGAGAATAACAAGAGATAGGAAAAATCGCAAATTGACGTTGTCTTAGGGTGAGTACATAGAGAAGGTGTTGGAGAGGTTTAGAATGCAGAATGCAAAACTAGTTAGTACACCTTTGGCTAGGCATTTCAAATTAACTAAGGAAATGTGTCCCAAGACACATGAGGAGATAGAATTCATGTCTAGGGTCCCTTATTCATCAACAATTGGCAGCTTGATGTATGTGATGGTTTACACAAGACCAAATATTGCACATGCAGTGGGAGTTGTGAGAAGGTATATGAATAATCCAGGTAAAGAATATTGGGAGGTAGTAAAGTAGATTCTCAGGTATTTGAGATGTACTGCTACTCATGCATTATGTTTTTGAGGTTCTTACACTATTCTACAAGGATATGTTGATTCATATATGGGAGGTGATAAAGATAGTAGGAGGAGCACCACAGGGTATGTTTTTACTATAGGTGGAACAACTATAAGTTGGATTTCAAAACTGCAAAAGGTTGTTGCACTTTCAACAATAGAAGCAAAGTATGTTGTTGCTACATAGGTTAGTAAATAATTGATTTGGTTACAGAGGTTTATGGAGGGATTAGGAAAGAAGCAGGAGAACATCAGGTTGTATTGTGACAATGAGAGTGCCATTCATCTTGCAAAGAACTCAACCTTCCATTCGAAGACTAAGCATATAAAACTCAAGTATCATTTCATACGATTTGTATTGGAAGATGGACATTTGTAGTTGGAAAATATACATACTAGCCATAATCCCGCATACATGTTAACAAAGGGAGTAACCATGGAGAAGTTGAGTTCTTGCTCAGTTTCAGTTGGTCTTCAAGCATGAAGGTGAAGATGAGAAATTTTCCAGGTCTAAGAAGGATCATAGTCTTGCAGATACAATAGTAGTGGATTTGATTAGATTAGTCTCCAAGTGGGATATTATTGGTTATGGAGCCTAATTATCTTCCTGATTCATAGGTCTTTGTTTTCATCTGTGTTTATATCGCATGAAGATTGTACACCCAGAAATACTGTACAACCCTCCATGCGGGGGGGTTCCAGGGGGGATTTCCCTAAGGGGTCCGAGGGCAATCGAGTCCCCGATGGAGGTTTGAGGATGAAGCCCCCAAAGGAAAAATTGCCTTGTAAATTTATATTATAATTTCATTGTAAACATGGACCGTTCATTATAAGGTCGCAGATCTGACAGTAGAAGTTATGTTAGGGTTTTTTTACTTAGAAGGAAACCCTCTTTTATGAGGGAATTGTATTGTCATTGTGTATCATTGTGCATATCATATTCCGAGAGAGGAGACTATGAGAGAAAGAAGAGGAAGTTACAACAGGTGTGATGTAAGTTGTATCCTTTCATTTGATGGATAATAATAAAAGAAGGACCTGGCAATTTCTCTGGTGGATGTAGCCCACACTAGGTGAACCACATATATATGTGTCTCTATTGTATTGTGTATCTTTTGTGTTTTATTTCCACATTTGTGTTATTTTATTGCTCCACAATCTTGTTTTTCTAACAGTTTCCTCCAATGTACTATAACATTCTTTTATTCTTTTTCAAGATTTTATAATATGAAAAAGACAAAAAAATAATAAAAAAACCAAAAAGAAGAGGGGAAGGCCTCTATCTCTTCTATTGGAAACAATCTTGTCGCCATTGAACAAAGCACAATATTGAGTGAGTATCTCATAATTTTGGGTCTAGTATGGATTTAAGATACTTTTTCTTTTTTTTGAGTTTTATCTCCCCTGGTTGGTTATTCTTCCAACCATATGGAGCATTTCTTGATGACTTCTATATCACAGATGTATCCCAATTCATTGTCCATGCTTTCTATGTCACATAATGTATCATTCTTCTATTCAAGGGAAATTTTCAACCTCTTTCAACCATTCTGTAGTTAGTCTCTGACCTTGCAAGTTGGCCTTCTCGGGTCAGTCAAGTCAATATCATCATCACAAGTGTCCGTCTCTTGGACCAATTTATTCCAAATATTTGGCCTTCTCCCACCCCTTGTGTTGGATGATGAAGGATTCCTTAATGACTTCCTTCTAGTGGATATCTTCCCATCGACCTCAACACATATTTCTTTGGGATAGGGATATAGAGTTATATTCGGTACCTTGGGGCTTACATTCATCAGTGATAGGCTCCCTCACTATTGAAAATGGGAATACATCAAAGTCTCCTTATCGATAGATTCTACCAGGTTTTTGACATCAACTCATTTATTCACACTTGTTATATTTTACCATGGTACGTTGATGCCCATTATCATCATTGGTGGGTTGTTTCACGTTTGTGAATGATATACATCAATGATCGATAATCAAATGATGTCTCATCATGTTCAATTTCGACTCATCTATTCACATAATGTAGACATGTACCATGACAGATCGTTGTGATTACCTCAAGTGAAGTACGAGCACCACGTATTTTGTTCTCCTTCCCGACCCATATTGTGCCACCTCACAGACATTGGTACTTGTAGAGGATCATCTTATTTTCTCCATTGGTCCCATATATCCTCTATTATTGATCTTGATACATAGCTCCATTGTGTATCTATTTGTGGCTATGAAATACTCTAACATGGATCCATTATGTATTTTTCTTGGTCATGCTTGCTACTTCATTTATATCACATGGATCCACTATGTATTGTTTATGGCCATGGAATTTAGATATATTTCACATACGCCATGGATCCACGGTGTACTTGATTTCGTGGCCATGCTTATATCACTCATGAGCATGGGTATGCCCGAATTGGGAAGATAATAATGTTACTTGATAATATATGTTGATGGTTGTTGTTCTTGGATTAGTTGTTCGTGAACCTTTATAGGTTTACTTCAATGCATCCTTGCCTCTCGAAGTTTATAATGTATTTAGGCCACATATTTTTCCCTTATGACGTCACACATTAGAGGGAATCTTTTATAGCACACAATTCCACACCTATGCATTTGTGCCATGGCCTAACCTTTTCCCTTGGCTTTCTAGACAAATTCCCAACTTGACTCATGCAAATCATCTAAAAAACATTTCTTTTTCACATATCTATGGGCTCTGATGAAACAAATGGATATATGTGACTTGTAAGTATTAAACCTATGGATTTAAGGTGCACACTTTCTCCTTCTCTCTTTCCCTACTCCCTCCTAGTGAAAAGTAGTTATTTTTTAGTTTTCACATTTGATTATGAGGGAAGATTTCAGTCTTCTCAATCCAGTTTCGATCTGTTGTGACTTGACCCGAATTCATGGGGGAAATATCTCGTCAACATTTTAGCTACCTCTGGTGCCTTGTAGAGCTGACCTCCTAGAGTAACAATGCCACTACGAGGTTGAGACTCATAGATAGTGTGACATTTCCACATATATGGTTGTCCTAAAAGAACATCACAGACTTCAAGTGGGGCAACATCAAACACTACCTCATCCATGAAGGGCTTGATGCCATAGGACAAGTGACATTGTTGGCTAACAAAGATGTCTCTTCCCCAGATTAACCATCCGATGGTGTATGGTTGGGTGTGTGGCATCATTGGAAAATTCAATCTCTTAAAAACCTCAGTTGAGATTAGGTTGTTATGACGCCCATTGCCAAAAATGAAATGCAGTGGGGTCTCCTTTACCCACATCTATGAATGGAAGAGGCACTCCCCATCCTTAAGTTCCTCTGGTTCTTCTGGTTGTATTTTTATTGTTGCGATGGTAGTAGAGGGTTCTACATTGAAGATATGTTTCCCTTTATTGTGCTTTGAATGAGAGTCCAATTTAGGTTTTGATTCGTTTTCTTTGAGCTCAACCACCAATGAATTTTTCGAGCAACATTTATCGGTGTTATGCCAGGGGCTATTGTGGAACTCACACCACTTTTCGTTGTCTTTATTAGACTTCCCATTACCCTTTTTTCCTGCATCTTAGACTGGATCTCTTGAGGTTGACATTCCTTTCTCTATCCTTTGTTCTGTGAGTTGGGGTTTCCTTTTCCATGATTATGTTGTGGCATATTTTCAAACCTGAACTCCCGCTTACTCCACTGCTTGAATTTATGCTAAATTTTGATTGCATATTGATAAGAAACTCCCAGTGAGGATATGTCCAAGAAATCCATCTATGTTTGGATGTACCTATGCAAACCACTGTGATACTTCAACACCAGGTGCCACTCGGAGTCCTTGATACCCAAATTTGAGCACAAGGTATGAAATATGTTAGTGTACTCTGACATTGTTTGATCTCTTTTGTGACATAGATTCATCCATCTCATGTACTAGTCTTCATAGTTTCTGACAGGGTAGAACTCCTCCTTTAGGGAATACACAAAGGTCGCCCAAGTGGGTTCTCTCCTTCATGGTGTAGATTCAATCGTGATGTAATTCTCTCAGTAACCTTCCTGCCAAGCTCTGACATGGGGAAGGGGTTTAAGGAGCACGAAGGTGATATTTTCACTATCAGAGAAATTTCGGACAGAGTAATAACCTTCTATCATATTCAACCACTTTTCTAGAGCATCTGCATCTATATGGCCTTCAAATAAGGGGATATCAAAATTAAACTGTAATTTGAAGTGTGTCGCACCTTCGAAATGGTTTCTTGTCGAAGATGCCTTGGTCGATGCCATAGGTAGTCATCAAAGGATATGAGCAGATTTGTCCTGCTACACAAGGGATTCCTTGAGCAACATCTTGAAAGGATCTCTAGCTCTGTCATCTATCTTTTCTTCTGCCATGGGAGATCGCTTGGATAGCGAGAGAGGTTTCCATTAAGAGAAACTAGCTCGAGACCCAAATCTCTATACCTTGACCTCGTTGGGGTCCTGCTATAACAACTGCAAAAGAGAAGACTACTCTGATACCACTAATCTTTATTATGGTGAGAAAAAAATGAAAAAAAAAAACAAAAATATAGTAGAGAACATGAAAATACATTGAAACCCAACTTGTATTAATGAATAATATAAAAAATCATTGTAAAACACAAACTAAAAAAATGGGGTAGCTTATCTATGAAAAGAAATGGATGTTCGATATGCTTCATTCGCAACAAGCTTTACATCACACTCCATTGCATGCTTAAAGAGCCTCCTTCACCTCAATTATATATGAGAGACTGAAGGGAGAATAATTCCCATGATGCATGCGGGATAAATTATTCTAAGTTTATAAAATTCCATAGGCATGTAAAATACTAAGACTTCCTGAGCAGTCACCCATCCCAATACTACTCTAGCTCGAGCACGCTTAACTACATAGTTCTAATGGAATCCAATGCATTAAAGCTATGTTGTAAGAATGTACATAATACCACTAGGAAATCATTACATGATGTCTTTAATTAACAAATGTAGATGGAATTACATTCCATTCCCCATCAAAAGGGTGAATATCATGGTTTATCAAAACCATATGCTTGAAATGTTTATTCACTAGAAAAGGTGGATGGCCATCGAGATTCACCTGGATCACATTTTTTCTGACTGAACTGGGAATCCCATCCTCTGGAAAATGTCACACCTTTTTACATACTCATTGGCATCACGAAAGGTAGTGGGCCAGTAGTATCCAAGGTGGAGTAATTTATAGCATGTTCTTTTCTCTACTAAGTGTCCTCCATAGGGCTCATGATGACATGCCTTCAGGATGTCATAAATATCTTCTTCCCTTACATAGTGCCAGATGACGGAATTTAGTCCTATGTAGAAGAGACATACTTCAATCAAAGAATACCTGTCACTCTTTATAATGACCCTTTGTCATTATTTTGGTGGCAGGTGTGATGAAAGCTTTCCTACAACCAAGTAATTAGCAATATCTGCAAACCATGGTGAGTTAGTAGATACTGCGAAAAGGTGCTCATTAGGAATTGTGTCTTCGATTGGGGGTGCATTCCCATCATTGAAAAGCCAATAAAGGAAGTCGACAATGAAATTATCCTTCCGTGGTTTTTCCATGATGGCAATGTCAAAAACTTATAACGATGGTAACCATATAGTCACCTTTCCATGAGTGATAGTTTTATTCATCAAATACCTTATAGCAACATGATTATTGTGTATAATTACAGGATATCTAGTGATGTAATGGTGAAACTTATTTATAGCATGGACAATAGCACAGAAATATTTTTCTATGATTGTATAATTTACCTCAGCAGGTGTAATATTCTTACTAATAAGGTATATTGCATATGAATGATATGATTCTTCTTGTTGTCCAAGCACAACTCTAATGACAATGTCTAATGCATCTATGGATATGTGGAATGACATAGACCGGTCTAGTCCCGTTGGGATAGGTGTCGTTGTTAATTTATTCTTTAGTTCTTCAAAAGCACTCTAGCACCTATCAGTCCAATTGAATTCAACATCCTTTGTGAGTAATAGGAATAAGGGGCATGCAATTTTTGCAAAATTTTCCATAAAGTGTTTATAATATCCATCCTTTCCTAAAAAAATTCTTACCTCTTTTTGTATTACCTATATATTTGATGGATCGACCCGCATAGCTACAATATATATGTGATTCCCTAAGACAATACCTTTTGTGAACATCATAACACATTTTTCATTGTTGAGAGTGACAATGGACTCCATGCATCTCTTATGTACTTTCTCTAAGTGAATGAGAGATGATATGAATATGTCATCATATGTCATGAAAGTTTACATATATATTTATACCCATTTGTGAATGAGATAAGAAAATATACCAAAAATTTCCGTCTGAAAGGTAGTTGGATCATTGCAAAGTCCAAATGGAAACTCCCTATATGAAAATGTTCCCCATGAGAAAGTGAAGGTGGTCTTCTCTTGATCCTCGGGTGTAATTTGAACTTGGTTGTATCCACTCAACCCATCGAGGAAAGAGAATTATTTCTTTCCGGCCAATGTGTCCAACAATTGGTCGATAAAGGGTAGGGGAAATGGTCATTGTGGGTGGCTTTTTTTAACTCCCTATAGTCAATGCAGATCCTCCATTTACCATTTTTTTTTTGGAACTATAATGAGAGGGGAAACCCATTATATGTCAGAGATAGAACAGATGAAATTTATGAATATTAGTTTATATAGTTATTCCTTAACTATCTCCTTCAATGTTGGGTTCATCCTGTGTTGCGATTGGTAAATGGGCCTGGATTTTTATTTGATGTATATATGGTGTGTACACAAGTCTAGGATGATTCCTTTCATATATGTGTAGTCCAAGAAGAAACCATTGCTACACTTCCTTAGGACCTCAATGAGTTGTTTCTTTTTTGGCTTAGACAATCCCCCGTTAATGTTCATAAAATTCCCTGGGCTAATTTACATAGGCTTGGTAAGTGACTTAATTCATTCAATAGTGGTTGTCTCTTGTGATATTGGTGGTGCATCAACCATGGAGAGGATTTCTTGAGCATGTATTCTCAGGATCTAATTAAGGTTGTGTTGGGAAGATAACGAGGCAGAATCTCTCAAATCATCGATCTTGCCATCTTTCATCTTTTATATGACAACAATATATTGGTCTAATAAAAGTACTTGTTGGTAAATCTCCTCATCCTCCTCATCATCCACCAAAATAGTTTTTTTTGGGTTGATATTGGGCTTGGCCGGGGGTACAAAGTGTTGGTGCAAAGTTGATCAGACCAGGGTCCTTATCAAGTTACCAAAAAAAGGTACTAAGTAGTCTAGAGCACTAGCATTTGAATCTTCTCTGGAGAGAAGAAGTCTCACCCGAAGCACAACCAAGACAAGAAGATAGGGAAGGGAAAGGAGAATAATTAGGTAGATCTCCAGAATCTTCAAGATTCACCATAGTATTGCGCAAGATGAACTAACAAAGAGAAGATCAGAACCCATTCATAACTAATAGTAAATAAAATATAGTTGCAACAACATTTGTAAACAACTATAACATATTGATCTTATCATAATTAAAAAAGTAAAGTAAAATGACAATTCATAGACATAGACAAAGAATTACACAGAATATTTCAAAATTTTAGGTCCTTCCGTATATTATCATCACAAGAGTTTCTCAGATACAATCCAACAGATACAGTCATTACTATGTTACAATCTTTCTGGCTCTAAACTCATTTTCTAGAGCTCTATATACCTTTTCCCCAAAATGGACATTAATTACAATCACATAACCTAAATGGAGTGAATGATAATCTAGACTACACCAACCCTTTACAATCATATACATCTCGTATATATAAGCTAATTGGGATTTTCTAGCTTGAGACTTTGCCTACTTTCTTGTTCTTGTTCTGTTGTAACTGATTTTGCCTTGCTGGTGTTGTGTTGTCTCTCTAACCACTTTTGGTTTCCTCCCTTGCTATGTTATCCATCTCCTTTGTGGGTTGTGAAAATTGCTAAGAAAAATTGGAACTGTAGTATTGCTTGCACAACGTATTTTAATAAAAAATGAAGGGCCAACAGGCTTCGACCACAATCCTTGACTCACCCTTGAGTCAAGTCCTTGGCTCTTCCATGGCTTCTGGGAGTGCATGTTTCTTTCCTTTATCCTCTGTCTCTATTCTTCTTTCTACTTTTTCTGGAGCACTTTCTTCTTCCACTTCTTCAAATGAAAGGCCTAACTCTGGAATCAATTCTAGGGATATCTTCCTTATACATTGGAAGTCATCAGCTTTATCCTGCCATTTCCTAGCCAACAACAAAGCTTCAGCCATGAACTGCTGAGTTGCATCTGTAATGCATCCCTTGGGTTTAGATGCAACCAGAGAGTTACACTATGAATAATATATAGCATCCACCTGGTGCATGTACAAGTAGGATTTCTGGATGACTAGTCAGAACTTGCGTAGCTCTCTCTTAGCCACTAACTGGGCTTCATATAAAGCATTTATCTCATTATCATTTTGTTGGATTTGGTCAAAATTTTCCTATTGTTCTAGCAGATCCAGTGTAGTGGAAACCTTTTCGCTGAGTGAATATACCTTGATGCACAATTCCTACAGAGTCTGGTTCTGTCATGCTATAATTCCCATCCAGTCATTAACCTCTCAGAAAATATTTATACACTCTGCAGTCCTTCAGTGTAAAGTTACTCTGGCCTTCTTCCCTTCAAATATAACGATTTCCATTTTCTCTTGCAACTTCCGAGGTTGTTTCTCTGCTTCGTGATGACTCTCCCGTAGTTGTGCTTCTAGGTTCTTTGTATGAATGGCCAATTCTGACCATGCTCCTTGGAGTATATTAATCTATTTCTCAATCTCCCCTACTACACTGGATTCAGGTAGTTGCGGTGTTTCTTTTCTTATCTCTGGCCAGGCTTCTGCAAGCTTCTCCCATAATCTTTCTAGTTTCCACTCCGCCTGGATATTTGTGTATTCCTCTTATGTACTGCGTGATTGGGCGAGGAGTGATTCCTCCTTTGAGAAATATACATCTCATTCGTCCTGCTTTAGTATCTGCACCAATTTATCAGTTGAAGCTCCGATCATGACAATTAGATGTGTTGATGGCCACTAAGCGAGGTCAGCAAAAGAAGTGGTGGCCTCCCTGGGTACTCGGACCTACAGTGGGAGTCCACTGGTCGTTGAGTGTTTTGAAGGTGTCTCCACCTCCTCCTCCCCTGTATATGGACCTTGCGGTGGTTGCGCAAGTATCCTCCTCAATTCTGATGGAAGGAATGGTAGAACTTCAATTTTTTCGAGGCAAAGCTGCATCAACTCTGCACATTGTTGTGTATTTTGGAGTACTATCTCCAGCTGTTCTTGCAAAGAGGTTACACTCTATTCTTATGTGGACTCAAGTTCCTTCTGAACCTCTGGTACTTATGCCTCTTTCTGGACCTCAATTTATGAGGTTCCTCTCCTTTGGATAGCGCCCTCAACATTGATCATTGAGGGTGTGCGCTGAGGGATGGGGACTTGTGGAATTGGTACTGTTTGAATCTTCGTTGAAGGTGGAGTGTCTTGAATTGGTACAAATGGAACAATATTTTGGCTAAGGACTTCAGGGTTTGGACCAGTGAGTTCTGGTCTATTCTCGGGTAGTTCGGGGAGGTCCAAATGTATGGGCTCTAGTTCAGTAGTTTGGGGTGGAATGGTTATCTCTCGAGGTGGCGATTGGGATTATGGGGGTGATGGGGGTTGTTTGGTAATGATGTTGGTGGATGGAGTGGTATCAGGTTCAGGATCATCCTGAATGTCAATGATTGTTATGTATGCTCAAGTATGGGGGATGTTTTCTGATATAGGATGAGGGTTCAGGATCTTTATTGAGGAGAGCCTTGTCCTAGGTTTCTTGACCAACGAGTCTCCAATGAAGGAAATGTTTGGGAAGTCATTGACATATTTACCTGTCAACATGGATTTCTCTGGAAGCTACGGGAACATGGGAAATGTCCCCTTATTTCATTCTAGTGGCCGCATTTCTTCATCCTCCTCCTCCGAGTTCATCTGCATTGGAGCCTCTTTCTTCTTCTCCTCTGGGACTAAACTCGGTTCTACCCCTACTTCATGTCCCCTTTTCTTCAAAAGATCTATCGGTAGAAGGTAGTGCATCCCCGAGTTGCGCAGGTTGCATTTCACTCCTGGCCATGACATGACCTCCTTGTCAAAAGCCTCCTCATCCAGGTAGAATAGAAGCATCTGGGAGTGAAAGTCTTCTCTCTTGGCATGCCTTGGCCAGAATAATGTGTGATGGCAATTCATAATGAATGCGATGTTGTGCGTGTTCAGGTTGAGAAATTCCTGAGGTATGCACAACCTCTGAGATGCGTCAAGAAACCAGTTATACCATTTTGAGAACCCTGTGTTGTTGAAGGCAGTGTTCTTTGAGTCTGACCTTGAGTTCCAAGGCTCAAACATCTTTGCTAGTCGACCTTTGTCTGTTGGGGATAGTGGTCTTCTTGAAGGTGGCATTCACTTCAGCATGGAGAACGCAACTAGTAGATATCTATAGGTGAAGGTGTCTCCTTTCTCATGTGCTTCTTCACATGATGTCAGGATTTCTTCCAACAAGTAGCTACAACAATTAAATACTGCTCTATTGGCATAAAATTTGCTACCGGCAAGGCATCCAGCATGCACTCACCCTTGCAATATGACCACATCACCTTGATAGAAATCACATAGAAAGATGTTATGTCTGTCTCAGGTAGAATGGGGTCAATCTTGGCTATGCGCCCCCCTCTCTGAGTATGAAATCGTCCATACAAGCTGGGTTCTCCATTTTTCTTCCCATGTTTACTGGGACCTTGAAATCCTTTGGATACATCCTTGCCTTTGATGGAGAGGCTCGTGAGTTGATGTATATCCTCTGCATGTATGGGATACAGTCTGTTGAACCATAAGCTCCTGTCATGTATATGGCTAATGAGGAACTTAGTACACCGTGCAAACTCACACGTAGTGCCGACAACTAGCAAGTTTCAAAGATTCATGATGCTGGAGTTGAAGAAGTTGATGAACTTCGGCTTTGGAAAAAAATTCATCCCTCCTAACTCATATGGAGCCACACTCCATAAAACATTGATGTTCAATTGTGAAAACAAGACCTGTTCTGTCAGGTCAAGGTCAAGGAGTTTGACTTGATCTACCTTCCCTTTGAGGTCACCCATGATCTCGACCCAGGGATTACATGGCTCATTTGGCACTGCATCTTTAGAAACTAAACTCCTAATTCCTATATCTCTCGGCATAGTGACTCTGTATTGTCAACAGACTTCAACAGGATAACTAGGATTTGGGATTGTGACTAAGGGTTGAGGGATTGCACAGGTGTGAGTAAAATTCAGAAATCACAAGGAACTAAGTTCTTTCTAGGAAACAATGTGTCTTACACCAAGTTCACACAACCTTATACTCATGCTTAGCTGGAAATTTCTGTAATAACTTCTAAGGCCACTCATCATTAAGCCTATAGACACAACTTGGAGTTGAGTTGTCTGACGAGACTATTTAACGGGGTAAATCTATCGGGTGATCCTGGAATTTACTGAGCAAGTTGGTTAGGGATGTGGCTGACTTCAGACCTTACCATTTGGAAGGATGATAATCCTGGCATGAATACCGATGGAATATTCCTATATGCATCTTTATGGTTTAATAGAGTTTAGATAAGTTACTATAGCGGTCATAAAGGAGATGAATGGGTTGGGTTCGTGTGGCACATGGACTAGGATTGCATCCAGATTCACTCTCCCTCTAACCAGAAAGGGGTCCTCATCACATTTAATGACTTTCATTCATATATTTGTGTCTCTTTTGATCCTACGTTATTGAGTAAGTAGTCCTGCACCAAAGAAACACTTAGACAAAAGAAAATGAAATACATGTCGCGACACAACAATGCACACTCCGACTTTATTAACTGAATTCAAAAAAATTGCAGAAAATTAAAATATAACTACTATACATGCTCCTTTGGACTAGAGAAACCGTCCTTTAGCTCAGTTATGAGAAATATAAGGTTTTAGGAGAGCGCCATTCACCCATCCTAGCCAAAGTATACCATCCAGTTGCATGAGTCTGACTGCTCCAGAGGGTCGGATCTCCACAACTATAAATGGTCCCAACCAATGCATTCACAACTTGCCTGGATGTTTTTGGTATCGACTTTCATAAAGTAGGACCTTATCTCCTTGCACAAATGTTTTAGTCTTAATATTCCTATCATGCCAAGCCTTCTACCTTGCTTTCTCAATTGATTGGCGAAAGTCTGCTAAAAACTTGGTCTCATCAAATTCTTGCAACTCTGTAACCCTCTACACGAATAATTCATCCTCTGACATGTGTGTAATCTGTGTAATGTATAGACTCAGGGTAATGAATTTAGATTTTAACCTTGTACAATATTTACTGCAAACATATTTTCAGTAAAAGAACATAAAATATACAATGGAAAATACAAACATTGCACAGATATTTTTCCCCTGGAAACCCAAACTGAGAAAACCAACATATTCTATATTCATTCACAGTGATACATTGTTTACAATACAATATACATATAGGATCCAACACTTTATTTTCTTCAACCATGTCTCTCACAAAGTGATATTGAATACCAATATGCTTTGTCTTTGAATAATAAGTTGGGTTCTTCGCCAGAAAAATTGCACTCTGACTATCACAATCTATCCTTATATGTTTTTGTACCAACCCAATACCTGAACAAAATATTTGTAACCATACTGCTTCCTTACTTGCATGAGTGGAAGACATGTATTCAACTTCCGTAGTTGAAAGTGCCATTACAACCTGTATTTTGCTCATCCAAGTTATTTCTCCTCCAAACAGGTTAAACACATACCCACTTGTAGATCTCCTATGATCCAGATCTCCAACCCAGTTTGAATCCACAAATCCATGTATATCCACCACTCTGTTCAATCCTAGTCTTCCTTGGTAGCACAATCCATAGTTAGAAGTGCCACACAAATACCTGAAAACCCTTGTTACGGTTGTCCAATGCTCCTTCCCTGGTTTTGGCATATACCTGCTCAAAACTCCCACTACATGTGCAATGTCTGTTCTAGTACAAACCATTGTATACATCAAACTGCCAACTGCAATCGCATATGGAACATGAGACATGTCCTTCTCCTCTTCCTATGTCTTGGGACACTGAGTCGCAGACAACTTTACACCAACAGGAATAGGAACCTTTACTGGTTTACATTCCTGCATATTAAACCTCTATAATATTGTCTCGACATATTTTCTCTGATTTAACCAGGGTTTCATTTTTTTCCGATCTCTTTTAATTTCCATACCCAAAATGAAATTTGAAGCGTCGAGATCCTTCATGTCAAATTTAGAGGACAACTGAGTTTTCACATCCTGGATAATATCCTTGGATGTGGTACACACACAGTGATCCTCTTTTCTTCTTGTGAAGCCAAGTCCCAACATATAAGTATCAATTTTTTCATACCACATCCTTGGTGGTTGTTTTAAACCATACAGGGACTTTTTCAGCTTGCATACCAGCTCCTTCTTTCCCTTCACAACATAACCTTCTGGTTGCTTCATATAGATTTCTTCTTCCAAATCCCCATGTAGAAATGTTTTCTTCACATCCATTTGTTCTACTTCAAAATCAAATGCAACAACAACATATAACATAAATCTTATAGAGGTTAACTTGGCAACAGGAGAAAAAATATCACCAAAATCAATTTCCTCAACCTGGGAATAACCCTTTGCTACTAATTGAGCTTTGTGTTTCTCCACTTTTCCTTTTGCATTAAACTTATTTCTAAATACTCATTTGTTGCCAAAGGGATTTCTTCCATTCAACAATTCTACTAGATCCCAAGCCTCATTTTTACCCAAAGCTTCCATTTCTTAGTCCATGGCTCTTTTCCAGATATTTCCATTCTCTAAATCCACATCCTCCCTAACAGTTCTAGGATCATCATCAGTAATAGACAAAGCAAAATTTGAACATAAATCAGATGGAGTATACCTTTCTGGTGGCCTTCTTTCTCGAACCGATCTCCTCAATACTGGAGTACGAGGATATTCTTCTTTTGATTCCTATTCTTCTGTAGAGTCTGACTCATCATCCTTTAAATCAAACTCTATTTTCTCTGGTTCTTCCTTACTTGGTAGGACTTCCTGTTTAACAACATCCTTCATTTCTCTAAATACCACATTTTGACTATACCACATCTCGACTTGACGATGTTCACAGAAATCAAAATCCAAAGAGCAGTTAGAAATACTTTCAACCATACCTTTATCGTGTAGTAGTCGAAGACCCTTCTCTCTAATATGCCCCAGTCTTTGATGCCATAGCATAACCATTTTTCCAGAGATTGTAGGATTTATTTCTTCTTCAACTCCAATATAAGGAACAACATAAATATTACACCCATCACTAATAGTGCTTCCTTTCATATTATACAGAGTTCCAAACCGAAATCCTTTCAACAACACCATTGCTCCTCAAGCCATCCTGCAGGTTTCCTTTTCAAATATTGTTTTTACCCATACATCATCCATTTTTCTTACAAAAATCAAATTTCTTGCCAAACCTGGGATGTGCATAACACCAGGCAATGTTCTAATCGTTCCATCTATGAGCCTCAACTTGAATTTTCCTCTTCCTGTGATTATGGTTGTCAAATCATCACCTAAGAAAACATTACCTCCATCATACCTTTCATATTCACATAACCACTCCCTATGGGGATTCATATGAAAGGATGCACGTCATTCAACCAACCATGCCTCATGATTTGCATGTGCGCTTGAAGAAGCCAAGTACACATCGCCTCCATCTTCCTTGGAGGTCTTTTCTTCTGTAGAAGGAGATTTTTCAAATCCCTTCTTTTTCTCAACTTTGGATCTACACTGCTTCTTGTAGTGCCCTTATTTTCCACATCTCCAACATACCTTTACAAAAATTTTGGAAGATTTAGATCTACCCTTAGACTTAGATATCCCACTTGAGAACTTAGATCTATTTCTTTCATGGGAGCGTCCTCTTGCAAATAATGTGTTTGTGCTCTGTCCTTCCATATTATTCTATCTTGTCTCCTCTAACAACAAGGATGAGACCACTTCATAAAAATTCAAGGAAGTTGTATTACTACCTATGGCCACAACCAGACTATCCCACGAGTCTGGTAAAGAACACAGTAAACTAATACACTTATCTTCATCTAAAATTTTAATCTCAACAAATACTAACTGACTTACCATAGTATTGAAAGCATTCAAATGCTCTGCCACTGAGTCTCCATCTCTCATCCTTAGATTATACAACTTCTTTCTCAGGAATAGTTTATTTACTAGGGACTTTGACTGATACAACTTTCCCAACTTATCCCATATATCCTTGGTTGTAGCTTCCTCTGACACATTCAGTAATACTGAATCTAAGAGACATAGTTGGATTGTGCTCTTCACCTTCCAATCCAACTTTTTCCAATCATCTGTTGAAGTTCCTGTAGGTGCAATACCTGTATCTAACATAATCCATTGATCTCTATCCACCAACAGATCTTCCATCTTGAACTTCCACAACTCAAAACTTTTCCCATTAAACTTCTTGATCTCCATTTTCGAATCGCTTGCCATTTATTTTCACCTGAAAAATCAATACCACAGATCTCCCACTGTAACAAGGCTTATCATAGTCCCGAGACAAAACCTTGACCACAAAGGCATCCCCCTGAAGCCAACAAAGCTCTGATACCAAATGTAGATTTTAACCTTGTACAATATTTACTGAAAATAGATTTTCAGTAAAAGAACAGAAAAGATACAATGGCAAATACAAACACTACACAGAGATTTTTCCCTTGGAAACGCAAACCGGGAAAACCATCATATTCTATATTCATTCATATTGATACATTGTTTACAATACAATATACATATAGGATCCAGTGACATACAAAATGCTAACCCAGTGACTTGGATTAGTAAACAACCCTAATTCCTTAAACGAAAATAGAATACCATTAACAAAAAACCATGTGTCGAAAAACCACCCAAAAATGCGACACGTTTTCTGAGGAAAAAACAATTCTCGGGGGCACTGCCCCTGAAATATCACATGGGGGAATTTCTCCCCCCTGCGTTCCCAACACAAAGCAAACACTATTACTCGTGCAAATAATATTACAACCGCTTTCCCATAGACTAGTTGAAATGGAGTATACTTGTGGAGTTTCTTCATGGTTGTCTTGTAAGACAATAAAAATGGTGGGACTCTTTCATCCCAATCTTCCCTATTTGTGAAAAAGACCTTCGTTAATCCTCTCTCCAGAATCTTGTTAAACGCCTCTACTGTGGCATTCGCTTGTGGATGGTAAGGGATAATTTTATGATGTTATATTAAGAACTCTGTTGTAAGATTTGTGTTGGGCTCTAAATATGTCTTAAAAACGACCTTAGTTTAACATTAATTTATCAACCCAGAGATTCGTCTTTTATCTCAAGAATATCGGCAAAGTTTATGCAGGTAGCCTAAAATCGTGTAACTAAACCAAATCTGAATTCATCAACAATCAAGTTTCTCAAACGTTCGCCAAAGATTCTAAGAACTAAATGGAATTGAGATCTGATCACTAAGATGCTATAAAATGGAAAGGAGCTAATTAATCTATTGAATTCACTTCACTAAAAGAAATAACTGAATCTAAGTAAAGACTTGCAAGATTAACTATTAACTATGAATTCTGATTACTGGAAAGGAAATGATGAATTATTCTATCTGCAGAAAGAGGCAACAATTGTAATCTAATCGAAAAGGACAGCTAATGTAACTTTAATCGAAAGGAACAACTATTGTAAATTTAACCGAAAGTTGCAACTATTGTAACTTTAACAAAAAAGGAACAACTATTGTAACTTTAACCGAAAAGGAAAGACAATCGTAAATCCGAGGAAAAGGAACAACGCGAATGAAAATGTGAGGAACTGTCAAGTGATAACTTCAGAAATGGGAATTATAACAGCAATCATGAATACTTAAGGAAAATGCCCGTCTTTTGCAAACAATCATCAATTCAATGATACATTTATGCAATTAAAAAGAGATCTGAATCGCGAAATAGAAATCAAACTCTAAATTGATACAATTACAGAACGAGACAGTGACTTCTTTAGATTGGGCCCTCGGTCTTCAGAAGTACTGCTACGAAAAAATCAGAACATAGGGATAATAGAAACACTCAAAACTTTCATTTATTTCATAATGATGAACCATTTACAATAACTATTTGTGTAGAGCAATTATCTATTTCAAATCCTAAAAATGAGATTTCTTCTATATCCCTTTCTGAACCTATTACCCTCTTATATATTACAATGGTCTGGGTAAATCAAGCTATCCTTAGGATCGAAAGATCCTCAGGATTTCTTTACTATTATAAAGTTACATCATAGAGAATTGATTATCTCAAAAACTACTTTGCACCTAAAAAGTCTTCAACTCCAAACAACTCGTGCATACCCAAATTGCTTTGGTTATCTTTGACAATTGTTTTGTCCAATTCTGCAGCAAAATCAAACCATTCCAATCGTAATTTAGAATCTATTTAATAAAACTTCAATAACAACTCTAAGAGACATATTAATCATGTCCTATCCTATTTATCCCTAATTATTTGAAAAGTCAATCAGAATGATATCATAAACTGTAGACAAAAGGGAGATATTTATACCTTTTTTGTAACCCAACGCTTTGCTATTGTACTACTGATAAAATGACCACCTTGATAAATGGTTAGACTCTTGGGACATCCAAACCTAGTGATAATGATTTCAAAAATAAACCTGGCATCAATATCGGTCGAGCAATCCTGAACAATTGCTACCTCATCCCATCGTGTAAGGTAATCAGTTGTGATAATAATTTACCTTGCCTTTGAGTGCCTAGTTGTGGGGTTGATCAGCCCAATAAATTCAACTGACCACTTATCAAATGCTTGCAGAGCTCGAACTGTATGAAGATTCAATTCATCTTGTTGTGATGGCTTTCCTACTCTCTGATAGACATCACAAGATCTAGCATATTCCTTCGCATCCTTGAAGAGTGTGGCCCATCATAATCCAGCTTGGAGGATTTTCTGCACAGTGGCCTTTCCTCCAACATGGCCTCCCACAACTCCCTTGTGGCACTCCCACAATATGTCTTGTCTTTTGTGGTCTAAGACACAACTCCTGAGGATACTATCTAGGCCCAACTTATACAATTTCCCCACAATCAATTGACAGTTCGTTGCTCAAGCCACCATATGGCATTTCTGAGTTGTGGAGTACGTTTCTGGGTAGGCCCCTGTACTCAAGAAAAATTCTATGTCTTCCAGATATTCTGGTATGGACTCAACCCGGAACATTTCTACATCTAGGAGCTGATCATTGACTGCTCCACCACTTTCTCCTGGCTGTAATCTAGACAAGTGATCAGGGCCCACGTTGCATCTTCCAAGTTTGATGATCACCTCAAATAAAAATTCCTGAAACACTAACAACCATCGACAAATTATTCCTTCCAAGACAAGCTTGTTAACTAGATATTTTAATGCAGAATGATCAGTGAAAAATTTAAAATGAGAGCCTAACAAGTAATCTCTAAACTTTTGTAGAGTGTAAATCATAGCTAAACCATCCCTTTCTGTGGTTGTATAGTTGTGCTTAGCTTGTGACAGCTTCATGCTAGCAAAGTAGCTGGGATGATCCATGGCTCCATCTCTTGGTTGTGCTAAGATGGCTCCCAGGGTAATACCTGATGCATCCACGCGCACATGAAATTCGTTTTCCCAGTTCGGAAATATCATAATAGGTATTGTTATGATATTTTCCTTTAGGATGTCAAATGCTTTATCACACTCTAGTGTCCACTGAACACTTCCGAGTTCTTTAGTATATTTTCCAGGGGTGCAGTAATGTTTGCATACCATCTGATAAACCTACGATAGTACTTCGTGTTACCTAGCATGGAGTGAAATTTTTTAGCACTCATAGGTGGTGGCATGTTCACAATGACCGCAAATTTGGCTAGGTCTACCAATACTCCTTCCTGTCATACTATGTGGCCTAACAGATTTCCATGTGGCACATAGAAGATACACTTCCTGAGGTTAAAAGATATATGCAATTTGCTACATCTATCAAACATTAGACGTATTAGTGCTACATGTTCCTTGAGAAGACTGCATACTGTCCAATCGTCCATATAAACTTATATGAATTTGTGAATAAATTCTTGGAAGGTTGCTATTACAATTCAGGAAAAAACTGTAGGGCCATTCTTTAGGCCGAAGGGCATCACATGGTATGCAAATGACCCCCATTTTGTTATGAATGTGGTCTTCCTTTTGTCTTCTTCGACAATTCTCACTTGGTGATACCTAGAAAATCCATCTGTAAATGAGTAAGATTCTTTCCCCGCAACTTGTTCTAGCACCTCATCAATAAAAGGTGTGGGAAAAGGGTCATGCACATAGGCATAGTTAAGGCTTTTGTAGTCTACACATACTTGGATGTCCTTTGTACCTTTCTTGCTCTAGAAGACTATGCGGCTAACCCATTCTGCTTCTTCCATTGGAAAGATAAGTCCATCCTCAAGCATCTTGTCTATTTCCCTCTTAACCTTCTCTTTCACCCTGGAGTTAAGATGATATGGTCTATGCCTTGCATGCTTTGATCTCGGTTTTAGTTCAATTTTCATCTCTCCCATAGCTCTTTTAATCCCTTTTAGTTCTAAAAATTTCTTTGGGAATAAGTCCACATACTCCCGCAATAGGCTATGTATCTCTTGGCTAGTTTTCTCATCCCAGTAATCTCCTACCATAGCTATCTTGGGTTTCTCTGTAGTTCTTATGTTGACTTTTCACAACTTCAATGGATGATTATAAGAACTATCAGTCTGGCTGGGTATGGTGTTCTGGATTTCTCTGTTTCCTTTTGTTTCATTAATGGATAGGTTTCTTAGTTCTTCCAAATCATCCGAGTTTTCCAAATCCTTCTCAATATTATAACATTCTATAGGTGTCTTGTCTGTGTCTAGGCGAAGGTTAGACTGAAGCATTTGACTATGATTTGCACATACCACTGGGTCTGATTTTCGTTCACTGGCATTGGTAAAAAGGAAATTTTTAGTTCTTTGCAGGACTATCTTAAGCTCATGGTACTTACTTGTAAAAGATAAGTCCTTGCAAAATTGGTCTGCTAACCAAGCATGTACCAAGCTTTCAAAATCAGACCTAGAGAATGGGGAAATAATTGAACCTGCAAGTGAGATGGTATTTTTGCAACTTGCCACTGTCTCACGCATTGTTCAATATGTGTTTTAGGATCAGACTGCCCATTTAACAGTTGCACAACTTGGAAATTCGTCCTCATCTTTGATTTCGACTACTCCTTATCTTGAAATCTATATCGGATAGCTTGCTTCACATCCTCCCAATTCTTAATCAAGGCTTTGTGACTAGCCCACCATCTAGCAGGGGTGTCCTGGAGGGCTAAGTCTAGAACTAAAATCCTTTGATCCTCCACTATCTTTTCTTCCATACTAACCAAAAAACTATTAATTTCTGAGGTACCATCATATATTGGATGTTATTTGACCTCAGTTCCAACCCATCTAGATGCTCTGACAGTTGTGCATCTCCTTGAAAATATTTCATATGACCCTTGCTGCCAACTATCAAATTCCATTTATGAATCTTCATCCATCGATTGTATGCTCCTCCAAATCATTGATATATCAGCAGTAGGATTTATGTAGTCTTCTCTCGTTGTTGTTGTTACAACATATAACTGATCCAAATATTATCCTTCCATATTGTTGTCTGTCGACTCTGTATATCGAGGGTCTACATATAGATCCAAGGGCTAAACTACTTTGATTATGTCTGCTTTGAATGTCATAGTATCCCTCTTTAGGTCAATGACAACATAATTACCATAGGCCTAGTCAATACCAAGTAGTGAAGGATAAGGGTCCTTCTCTCCCATGATTTTGATCACCTCAAAATCAAATACAGTCTTCACTCCCGCAACATCTATCTCCACATTCTCCAGTCTTCCTATTGGAAAAATACAATACTTCTTGGCCATTCTTAACTGGATTGGGGAATATGTCAACTGGGGTTTTCCTAAACATTCCCAAGTCTTTTTAGGTAGTATGTAACATAAGATCCTATATATAACATAACATCTTCAATCTCAAAATCGTCTAGTTGGGCTGCTAATCTAAACTCTTTCTCATATAGTATTTTCCTTGTTTGCACTCTCTGAGTATTATTCTTAGGAAGATTGGTCCTTATTCTAGTTTCTGGAGATTCTACAGTTCCTAGGACTAGGTACGGGGAATTGCACAACTTTTATGTCAGCTGGTCATTCCCAAGAATATCAGAAAATAATTGAAACCAAAGGTCAACTACTTTTTGTGACTCCTCAGGTTGTCTTATCGGGACTATGGGGTTTCAGGGTGCAGGGGCTGAAGCAGGGAATTGCACAGTCTTAGGATAAACGACAGGTTGAGGGGGGTTTTATTCCATCTCCAGGGAAGGTATACTATGGAATACTTCTATTTCGTTTTTAAAGAATAGCTTCTATTTCAGAGGGTCATACATGTCCTCCTTAGGTGATTCTTTCTGGATCTGAGGTAGATTATCAGCATCTGTGTCAGTCTTTTCTCCTCCTTGATTAATTATGTTAATGTTGGGTATTTGTCCTTTTATAAATCTCTTTATCTCTAAGCTTATAAGATTAGTTCCTCATTGACGTACTTGATCTTCCAATTTCACAATTAGCTCTGGGCAGTCTTCCATTGCGTGCCCATTGGTTCTACAGTGAGAGCACCATGGTCACCTTAGATGAGGAAAATCCCTAGCCATGTGACCTTTCTCATCACAATTGTAGCATCTATTTGGTCCCATTGCCCCGGTTCTTCCTCCTCTGAAGTATCCTCTAGCTCCACCTCCTCAACCTCTTCCCGACCCCTGAGGGGTTTCATTCACCCTTAATGATGTTCTATCCAGTATGTTTGCAAGTGCATCTAATACTCTACACTGATTGGTAGTGTGTGGTAAATGCACAGAAATCGCAATGTACAATATTTGGTACTGTTGAAGACTTTTGAATAATGGGGTACTATCTTGGCCCATGCCCATGAGTTCAAAATATTTCACAGTATTCAACTGTCGGTGATGCTTGATTACCTGGAAAAGCATGATATGGGGTTGGGGTATGGAATGGTAAATTTGCAGATACTTGCACAACTCCTACCATGGGTCTTGGTGAGGGTACCATCGGATTATGAGGGGGCACCATTCCTCTCATACGTGGACATTCATTCTCCATATGTCCCTCTGTGTAACATCCAATACACCAGACTTGCGGTCATCCTGGTCTGGGTATCATCAATTCTTGAATCTTCTCTATTAGTGTCGATATTTGAAACTTGTAGTTGCACCAAATTTGCATCGATTGGGGTTCTGGTCACTCTCAGACTCCTAGGATATCCTACCATGGATTCAATCTTTTTTTATTGTTCCAATGCATCTGTCAAAGTAGTTATCCGTTATTGCGATAACAAAATCTCTGTCAGAGGTAGCAACCCATGAATATACCATTCTCTTTGATGATCCTCATGAATTGGATGCAATGGCCTCTCTATATCATTTTTAAACTTATGACTATATTCCCAGACTGATTCACCTTCCCTTTGCCAAATTTCTCACAACTCAGACAGATCTTGTTGTTTTGGCTGAGGTAGCTTAAACTCCGCTATGAATTTTATCCGTAATTGGCCAAGTTTGAACTCTTGTCCTTGCGCTCCTAGAAATACTGGCTCAATAGCCTTCATGTACCATTTGAGAGAATGGCCTCTCAAGGTAGTCTAGAACTTGACCAACTTATTTCCGTCTAGAGTCCCTATGGACCTCCAAATTGTTTCTCATATGAACCAATGTTGCTTAACATCCTCATCTCCCTTACCCCAGAATTCTGGGTATCGGGAAATCGAACCTCCCGCATTACCAACCATTGTTGATCTTACTGCTCCTATCAAGATAAAACCTAACAGTCCTAGTTGCGATCTACCAGGGGATCCAAATATCTTTCCAATATTCACACTCACCAGTTGTGATTGACTAAATGACTGTAATGAAACATGAATAGAATACAAAGGTAGTATTTAATTTTCCACTGGCTTCGGGGTGAGTTTCTTTGATCTGGGGGGTCTCATTCTCATCCTCTGGAGCGGTCTCTTCAACCAGATTCTGGATCTTTCCTAGTATCAGGGATGAATCTTCTCTTTCTTATGTAAGATCCATGTTGGTTTCCTTTTCCCATGCTTCTACACCTTCTTCTTCTTATCCACTCTCTTGGGGACTTCCTTCTCTCTACACTTCTCTCTCACTTAATATTTGACTAGCTAGTCTTTCCTATCTTCTCATGTTTTGCAACTCTTCCTTTTTTCCTTCATCAACTTCTCTTGGTCCAAATTCTTTTCGCAACTTCTTGGACTGTTTCACTTCTTTATTTATCTTACCGCACCACCACTTCTCAACTATAGCTGCTCTTTTCAAGGCTCGTTCATCCCTTGAGTCCATTTCTTGTTGCTCCCCCATTTTTCAAAGAACCCTCTCCCCTCTCTCAGGCCATGATTCCACCCCAAGTGAGGGTGTTTAGGCTTCCATCTCAGTCGGGGACATAGTCAACATCCCCTCCTCCATCAAGAAAACCTTAATCCAAAGAGGGATTTCTCTCAATAGTCTTCCACATGTATCTTTCTTGAAATATGCTTCTTCTTGTGAAACATATTGGTGATTTTCAGCTGCAAATTCAATAATGTATCCTTCTAATGTTGTATTGACCCAGAAATTGATAACTCGTGTTATCGGACGATCCAGCCGATGAAGTGCTGCAATATTTTTTGTATCCCAAGCACATGCCTTCTTGAATCATTCTTGGAATTTTGGAGCTTCTTGGAGCCTATCTATCCAGTGGAAAAGTTATTCTGGAAACTTATCCAAGAATATCTTGTATTGGTCACTCGATCTTTTTGAGTAAAAGACAACCTCATGTGTATCTTTCACATATTTTCCTCGAAGCTCTGCTTCTTTCCATATGAAGGCGTCGTAAATTTTCTCCCACCACTGGTGAATATCAGATCAGTGAATCCATGGAAGCATTCTCCCTACAGGTTCCCTTTTAACAGAGGTCCCAACAACAAAACCATTTTGTTGGTGCAAAGTTGATCAGACCAGGGTTTTTCTTAGGTTACCAACAAAAGATACAAAGTAGTCTAGAGTGTTGGCATTTTCATCTTCTCCAGAGAGAAGAAGTCTCACTCGAAGCGCAACCAAGACAAGAATATAGGGAAGGGCAAGGACAATAATGAGGTAGATCTCCATAATCTTCAAGATTCACCATAGTCTTGCGCAAGATGAACTACCAAAGAGCAGATTTGAACCCATTCATAATTAATAGTAAAGACAATAGAGTTGCGACATCATTTGTAAAACTCTATAACATATTGATCTTATCATACTTATAGAAGTAAAGCAAAGGGGGATTAGGATTTATTTTATCCAAAGAGCTGGTTTTTGGCGTCAAGTAGCTAGGATGGTTGGATCCTCTTGTTTAGTTTGTTTCCCTGCAATGTTAGTTTGTGGGGTTTGTTTTGAAAGACTATTGAATTGACCTTTCAGGTGTCTATTTTTTTCATGAGATTTTGAAATAAATCCCATCCTTAAATGGAACCAACACACATATTGAAAACAAACATACCAACTCCAAAAGCAAGTTGAAAATAAGGCATAAAACAAAATCACATAGATACAAATAAATACAACTAGATAAATATGCTTCTAGCGATAGGAAAGAAAGAAGTTGCATTGTTGACAGTTCCTCGACAACGTCACCAAAAGTGACAGGATTTTTAATTACCTTTATAATTTCTTAGAAGGATAGTTAGAAATAATTTTCATTTAATTATTAATCCAGGATTCGTGTGGAACTTGTGAAATGTCATACATTGTATATGCCAGGGAAAATCATTCAACCATTGTTCTGGTTGTCAAGTTGTATCAAGAGAAAATGATAAGATGAATTTTTTTAAGATGTATCTGACAAAGTCACCAATTCTAAGGCTAATAGGCTAGAAAAATATTAATTGAATTTACTATCTTAGTTGAGCCTGGAAGCACTTAGTTTGTAACCCCTAGATGAGTGGAAATGTGAAAGAAGTAAAACAAAGCTAATATAATTCAACCAACCTAGAAGCACTTAGTGTTGTAACCCCGATTGAATGTAATTGAAATTGCAACTAATATGATTTGGCTGGCCTGGAAGCACTTAGTGTTGTAACCCTAGTCTGAATGCAATTCAAATGGCATGAACTGAAATCTGATCTAATTATAGAAAATAAACACACTCGGATGATTACTAGTTCTAAATGGTGACTATGCCAAGAAATACTTTCCTCCTTTCAATATTGTAAATGGCACTGAAAGATATATGCATGAAGTTAACCTAAATTTCTATTGAGTGTTGGAATTACATAATATTAAACCATGAAATGAAATAGACAGACATAATAGAAAGTTTGTATCTACTGAAAAAAAGTATTTCCCCTTAATGTTACAACAATATGTAAATAATAACAAAACACATAATAAATATGGAAATCAATCACTACATAAATCAAACCCATGCTACAATACAATAGTACAATAATACCTGACTAAGGAGGGGGGGCTATCTCCCTAGATGAGGAACCAATGGAATCCTTCAATCACACGTTGAACTTCATATATTCATTAACACATAGGAAATACACAAGAAACAACACAACAAATTTATTACTAGAAAATATAATTTAGATTACAATGGTAATT
>JZKD02S2393928.1:332811-345078 GCA_000966675.3 Picea glauca
TTCGTTTTTGAACAAACGCAGTAATTTCCTGTTTTTACTGATTGGTAATCTGGTTTTACATTTATCCAAAAATTATTTGTTGGAGCGTATATGATTTGGAAAATCATTTTAATTTGTTATTTTTCATTTCAGATTTCACTTGTTAAATGTACGTGGAGTTCCTTTGCTTTACCAAACGCCGTAACCCGAAATTGTTGGGCCCACACCCTATTTGCATTTCGCAGTTTGACAGTCATCGTGTCATTTTGTTTTTGTATTTCGGGTGTTAGCAAACCCCGAATCCCGAACTCCACTCTTCCTGGCCCCACAGTTTAATCGCATTTCACGATTTCGGCAATCGACATGTGTTATGAGTTCGACGTTTGTAATCGCCGAAACCCAAATTCCGACTGACCTCCATTTTTTTACATTTGGTATCAGAGCTAGCAATCTATTCAGTAATTGCTTAATTCATTGTAGATTATTCCTATTCGTGCCAAAAAATTCTATTCTCATATTTTTCTGCGTGAAGGTTTATTTAATTCCTGTCAATTTTTATAAATGGTTACGTCTGGTAGTAGTTCTTCTCAGATTCAGGTTCTTGTTTTGAGCAAGAAGTTACAAGATTCCTGGTACATTCAGATGAGGATGATTCTACATTCTTAGAATTTGTGGACTTATGTTATTGATGGCTATCCCGGGCCAGTTGATGCTGCAACAGAATTGGCTCTGTCTAATTCTGACCATGTTTTATAGAAGGAAAAAAGGAAGAAGGATAATAAAGCTCTTGGATTAATCCAACAAGGATTAAATGAATCCATTTTTATGAAGATTGCTAGTGCTGGGTCTTCAAAGATGGCTTGGGACATTCTTGAAACCTATTATCAATGGGTGTCCAAGGTGAAGACAGTCAAGTTGCAGAACTTGAGAAGTGACTTCGAAAATATGAAGATGAAGGATAATGAAAGTGTTGATACTTTCATGACTCAAGTAATGAGTGTTGTGAACCAGCTCAGGCAGTATGGAGATGATGTTGAGAATAAAAGAGTTATTGAGAAAGTGGTGAGAAGTTTGCCCAAGAAGTTTGATCCTATTGGTGTTCCCATAGATGAATTTAAATATTTAAGTTTAATGCAAATTGATGATTTAACTGGTTCTCTTGTTGCTCATGAATCTAGGATATCTAGATATGAAGAAGGATCATTGGACCATGCTTTCAAATCCCAAATGAATGTTACCAGAGGCAGAAGCAGAGGAAGGTTTCATACTCGTGGAAGAGGAGGTCAATTTTCTGGCCCAAGGGACAACATAGCTTAATCAGAGTCTGAGCAAAAGCCCCAGCAGAATCCTCCTAATTTAAGAGGGAGCAACAACAAACCCTGGTAGTAAGAAAATCAGAGGTATGATAAAACTAAAGTGCAATGTTATTATTGTAAGAAGTTTAGGCATTTTGCTAACAAATGTTGGAAGAAACAGGAAGATGCTGGAAAGCACTCTGCACATATCATAAATGAGTCTAAGGATCATCAAAATCCTGTGTTTTTGACCTGTAATGTCACTCAAGAATGTGCAAATGATATTTGGTTTTTGGGTAGTGGTTGCAGTAACCACATGATTGGTAATAAAGACTTATTTTCTTCCATTGATACTAGTATTCAATTTGAAGTCAAACTGGGAAATGATTGGAAGGTTACAGTCAATGGTAAAGGTATAGTTCCAGTTTATACTAAGAACAATCAGAGAAGAAATATTGATGATGCTTATTTTGTGCTTGGTCTAAAATGCAATCATATTAGTGTTGAACAACTGATGGAGAAAAAGTACATAGTGTTCTTCAAGAACAAGGTATATACAATCTATGATAAATTTCCCAACAAACAGTTGATTGCAAGAGTAGAGATGACCAAGAATAGAATGTTTCCACTTTTTATGTGAAATGATTTGAGTGGTTATTTGAATGCTTATAAAGAAGGAAGTCTAGATGAATCTTGGTTATGGCATTTGAGATATGGTCATTTACATTTTGGTGGTTTAGATTTGTTACAGAAGAAACAAATGTTGAAGGGGTTACCTTGTATTCAGCAACCTGCAAGCTCTTGTGAGAGCTGCATACTTTCTAAACATCACAAAGAGAAATTTGTTTCAGGTGTTTCCTACAGATAAAAATCTCCTTTGGAAATTGTCCACACAGATTTATGTGGACCTATGCAAACACCTTCTTTAATTGGTTGTGTTTATTTTATGACTTTCATTGATGATTTTAGTAGGAAGACTTGGTTGTATTTGTTGAAACAGAAGTCTGAAGCCTTTGATGTTTTTAAGAAATTTAAGTCTATGGTTGAGAATGAGAGTGGTCGAACCATTAATATCCTCAGTCTGACAGAGGAGGTGAGTATAAATTGAATGAATTCATTGAATTTTTTTGTCTTCATGGAATTAAAAGGCAGTTTACTGCTCGATATACTCCACAGCAGAATGGAGTGGATGAAAGGAAGAATCAGACCATAATGGATATGGCTCGAAGCATGTTGAAAGAGAAGCATATTTCAAATGAATATTGGGGAGATGCAGTTCTTTTCTCTGTTTTTATCTTGAATAGAAGTCCAACCAAGACTGTGACGGATCGTGTACCTCAGGAAGCTTAGGATGGTAATCCTTGCAATGTTTCTCATTTCAGAATTTTTGGATGTGTTGCATTTGCACATGTACCTGCAGAAATGAGGAGGAAGTTGGATGACAGAAGCGAGAGATGTATCTTTGTTGGATACAGTGAAGAGTCGAGGGCATATAAACTCTACAATACCATCACCCAGAAATATATAATCAGCATAGATGTTTAATTTAAAGAAGATGAAGCATGGGATGGACGTATTGACAAATAAATTTTAGAGGGAGTTGTGTTACCCCGCGAAGATGATGATGGAGCTGAGCAAGCTGAAGGAGATGGACAGATGGTTCCACATGCATATATTCCTGCAGCAATAATTCTAACAAGGCAAGCACCATATTTCATCCCATCTCAATTTAGAATGCCAACAACTCATGAGCGTGGTGAGCCATCTGGATATGGTGGACATCATTCAGATTCATAGGTAAGTAGTGAATTAAATCCCACTTTAGCTTCATTAAGAAACAGATTTAAAGGATGGAAGACTAGAAGCTTAAGAGAATTGTATGATCAAAATGAAGAAGTAGATCAGATTTCAAATTTTGCATTAATGGCATGTGATCCTATAAGTTTTGATGAAGATGCTAAAGAGGATGTCTGGATAAAAGCAATGGATGAGAAGATTGATTCCATTGAAAGAAATCACTCTTGGGATATTTTTCATTTACTTGAAGGTAAGAAAAATATTGGTGTTAAATGGGTTTATAAGACTAAGTTGAATGCAGATGGTAAAGTTGCAAAATACAAGGCAAGACTTGTAGCTCAGGGGTATAGTCAGCAACCTGGTATTGATTACAATGAAACCTTTGCTCATGTAGCAAGGATTGACACAATGAGGATGGTCTTAGCTATTGCAACTCAGAATAGATGGATCATGCATTAGATGGATGTCAAGTCTGCATTCTTGAATGGATATTTGGAAGAAGAGGTTTATATAAGACAACCTTCGGGTTATGAGATTGATAAGCACAGAGATAAAGTTTATAGGTTGAGGAAAGACTTGTATGGATTGAAGTAGGCATCTAGAGTTTGGTATAGCAGGATTGATGAATACCTAATCAGTGTTGGATTAAGCATAATTCCAAGTGAACCAACTCTGTATACAAATATAGACCAGAAAGGGAAAATTTTGATTGTCTGTTTGTATGTTGATGACCTAATTTTTACTAGAGATCTATCTGTAGATGATTTTAAAAATGCCATGAAAGCAGAGTTTGAGATGACTGATTTAGGTTTGATGAAATTTTTTCTTGGAATTGAAGTGGATCAATCTGATGATGGAATTTTCATTTGTCAAACTAACTATGGAAGTGAAGTGTTGAAAAGGTTTAGAATGTTGAATTGCAAGCCAGATGCAACACCAATGACAATTGGTATTAAACTGAGCAAGTATGATGAAGATCATATGTTGATCCAACCCTGTATAAGAGGCTGGTTGGAAGCCTTATGTACTTAACAACAACCAGACCTGACATTATGTTTGTTGTGAGTTTGATTTCCAGATTCATGGAGACTCCGAAGAGTACTCATTGGCAAGCAAGAAAGAGGATCCTGAGATATGTTGCTGGAACAACTAATTTTGGTATCCGATACACATCAAGCTTAAACTTTGAGCTGATCAGATATACTGATAGTGATTTTGAAGGTTCCATTGATGAAAAGAAAAGAACATCTGGGTATGTTTTCAGTCTTAGATCTGGAGCAGTGGCATGGGCATCAAAGAAACAACCCATTGTGACTCTATCTTCCACTAAGGCAGAGTATGTTGCAATAGCTGCAGCTGCATGTCAAGCTGTATGGATGAGAAGGGTCTTGAATGAATTGTTGCATGACCAGAATGATGCAACTCAAATTGTCTATGACAATAAATCTGCCATTGCACTGTCAAAGAATCATGTCTTTCACAAAAAGAGTAAGCACATGATACGAGGTATCATTTCATTCGTGAAATGATAAATGGCAAAGAAATTTTTGTTTAGTTATGTAGGTTTGAAGAACAATTTTCAGACATATTTACAAATCCTTTGGGAAATGAACTATTTAAAATCCATAGAAGAAACATTGGGGTTTTTAAGCTGTAATACATTGTTTACAACAATTTTGTTTCACATGTTTTATTTTGTTTTTTGTTCTGAAATGATTAAGAGGGAGTATGTCAGAGATTAATCATTTCACTGCCTGTATAGCGGTGGATAGGTGGCCTTCTTGACTCTTCAAGACTCGAAGATTTAATTACTCTTGGCCACCTTAACCATTCAAGGCAACCGAATTTTAACACCGCTTTGGTTAAAATCATTTAGAAGATCGAAGGGGCAATTTTCTGTGTTTAAATACCAGAGTCGAAATTGTAATAAAAAAAAGACATCTTGAAAGCATTTATTGAATTGAATTGGTTATTCTGTGTTTGGAGGTTATCTCTCTCTATCTCTCTCTCTCTCTCTCTCTCTCTCTCTCTCTCTCTCTATATATATATATATATATAGATATTATTGAGTTTGTAAACTCAGTTTATTTCCTGATAAAAATTCGTTTTTGAACAAACGCAGTAATTTCTTTGTTTTACCGATTGGGAATCTGGTTTTACATTTATCCCAAAATTATTTGTTGGAGTGTATATGATTTGGAAAATAATTTTAATTTGTTATTTCTCATTTCGGAGTTCACTTGTTAAATGTGCGCGGAGTTCCTTTGCTTTACCAAACGCCAAAACTCGAAATTTTTGGGCCCACACCCTATTTTCATTTCGCGATTCGACAGTCACCATGTCATTTTTTTTTTGTGTGTCAGGTGTTAGAAAACCCCGAAACCCAAACTCCACTTTCCCTGGCCCCACAGTTTAATCGCATTTCGTGATTTCAGAAATCGACGAGTGTTATGAGTTCGACGTTTGTAATCGTCGAAACCCAAATGTCGATTGACCTCCATTTTTTACAGTGAAGTGTATGCAAGTAATATGTGAAGATGCCCATTGTCTTAAAAATATACCAACACACAGGTGGGGGAGTCAACCTGACACTTAGCACCTCCACCAACACAAATAGGCTAAAAGAAAAAGGTAATGAGCCTCATGGAACTGGGCTTGCATAGGCCTCACAGAGTCTCTCATCCTTGGTCACCACCTATCAGACATATAAGACTAGGTATATATGATCAAGGTAGTAAAGAAGGTCAAAATGGAATCTCCCAAGTCTCAAAACAAGCAAAGGAACTTCACCAAATCTCATATTGTTTAAGACACCTAAAGACAAAGCTTTCCATAAACTCAATGGCGACCAAAGATTTCCATAAATTCAATGGAAGCAATAAATACCTGGCTGCAAAGTATTTAATGTTTTTTATATGCTCATATGTATACTATTGGATTCATCCAAAGGTCCACAATCAAACATGCAAAAAACATTAAATACACTGTAGCAGAACCCTTATTGCTGACCAAACTCAATGTCCTAGCAATGACATAGCTAGGAGATCCTTCCAAACCTTGGGATGTAGGGTCAATCTTTCCCTACGTGAAAAGTGAGCAAACCCACAACACTATGAGTAGGATCCAAAGGTTATAAATCAAATGACCTTAGTTTCCAAATTCATGTTTTTGTTTGAAATCAAAGAAAATGAAAATAAAGAAAAACTAGCCAAAACAAAAAGTAGTAGGTTAAATGTTCTACCAAATGAAGGTTTTTTGGCAATTTTTAAAATTGAAAATTGTTAGATAAGTAAATTTGAGTGATTATTTCTGTATAATATGTAAAAATTTTGAATACCAATTAAAGTATTCCTGTGATTCTCCTGATCTAACAATTTCCGCCACTGTTAAATACAAAATCGCTTCTACTATTATTCTTGTGGAAAATTAACCACGACCACAACCATGAGCACAAAGTGAAATATCAATAACACATAACACATAAGTTTTTTTGGGGAAGCGTAAAGCTAAAAAACCACACTATCATATATTATGTATATCATGAATCATGAAACAATCTCATACAAAACTCTAATCCAATAGCTCTCAATACAATATAATCGTCTCACGCTGTCATACACAAATTAGTGAATACATGCACCAATTCTCCATGTCCAGACAACCTGCCTCCTCTGCACAATCTCTACAATTCGAGTTCTCACAATCCTCCTCAAATAACTTAGTTTGCACATGCTCATAAGCATATCTAATGCATGTTTGATCAAATCACAACTGATAGTCAACTGTCCCTTTCACCTATTATCTCAACTAGGTGTCCATTGGATTGACATGCATGTAGTTAACCGTGGTGAATCTTCAGTTGCATGTGAGTTCATTGATTGTGAATTAATGAATAGTTAATTCACTGAACTCTCACTAGTACAACTAAGCTTAACTCACTTAACTACACTTGTAATTCTGTTACAATTCCAAATCACTCAATTATGAATGAGATAATAGATTAATATTTATTGTCTAATTTATTTAAGGGAAAAGTAAATTAGACACATGTTTCTTGTTAACTTTTCAACACTCCCTCTCAACAAGAAAGGGATTATCCTTCACCCCAATCCTGTCTCTATGATATTCGAATTTTCACCTGATGAGCACCCTCATCAGAATGTTTGCATCCTGATCTTCCATAGGAATGTATTGAAGCAACATCATCTTTCGTTGCACACAATCTCTGAGATGATGATACCTTATATCTATATGCTTAGATCTGTCATGAAACACAGGATTAATCAAGAGTTTAATGCAACTCTGATTATCACAATAAATCATTGTTAGATCTAAATGAGAACCGAACAAACCAACCAAGATCTTCCTCATCCAGATAGCCTCACATGCAGCTTGACTCGCTGCCATGCATTCTCCTTCCGTTGAACTAACTGCCACAGATCTTTGTTTCCCACTATACCAATAAACAACTGTAGATCCGATACTAAAGATCCCTCCTGATGTGTTGTTTATGTTTGTTGGGCTGCCCGCCCAATCTGCATCCGTGAAGCCATGAAAATTCACCTCATCCATCTGTCTGTACCATAATCTATACTCAGATGTGCCCTTTAAATATCTCAGGACATGCTTACCCGCCTTCCAAAACAGTTTGGTAGGCTTAACCATTGCTTGACTTAGCTGGTTAACTGCATAGTAAATGTACGGTCTCGTATTCACTAAATACATTAGCGAACCCACTAACTATCGATAGACAGTAGCATCCACTACCTCTCTAGAAGTAGCATCCTCTTTCCTCCAATTTCCTGGAAGAGGAGTATCCATGGGTTTGCATCCCTCCATGTGAAACTTACCCAGTATCTCCCTTGCATACTTTCCTTGAGACACAAAAAGTTCACCATCTCGCTACCATATTTCCAATCCAAGGAAATAGTGAAGAAGGCCCAAATCCTTCATCTCAAACTCCTTTGCAAGTTCATCCTTGCATGAGTGTATCAACTGCTCATCACTAGTAAGTATTAAATCAACAACATAAAGAACAATGATTAATAACTTACCCTCCGCCACAATTTGGTATAGGTTTTCATCTGCTTCACTTTTGGTGAAGCCCATTTCGGTGAAATAGCTGTCTATCCAAGTGTACCAAGCACGGGGTGCTTGATTCAACCCATACAATGCTCTCTTGAGTATGCACACATGCGACTCTCTATCAAAGGTCTCAAAACCTTATGGTTGTTCGATGTACACGTCTTCCTCAATGATCTCATTGAGGAACACAGTTTTAACATCCATCTAATGAATGCGCCAGCCCATCTGCATTGAGAGTGCAAGGATGGATCTTATGGAAGAGTACCTTGTGACAGGTGCAAAGGTCTCATCATAATCTATCCCCTCGATCTGTGAGAAGCCCCCGGCCACAAACCTAGCCTTGTATTTCTCCACACTCCCATCAACATCTTTCTTTACCTTGTAGATCCATCTCGATCCTACCACTGATTTATCAAACGGTCTTGGGACAAATTCCCATGCACTGTTTTTGACAATGGAGTCATACTCCTCTACCATAGCATCAACCCAAGTGGGGTCCTGCACTGCTTCCTGAAAGGAAGATGGTTCAATCACAACACATTTGCTCATAAGAGCCATGTATCCAGCAAATCGATTAGGAGGTTGTCTCTGTCTGCGCTGTGAAATAGGGGCTCCTACATTCTGTGCAACATCTAGTCTCAATCTATCAGCTTCCATGGTGCGCTTTCTACCATTTCTGATGGATGGCTATGCTTGAGTGGTTTTCTCCACTCCATGAACCTCCTCATGTGGTTGATCTACATCTTGAGACTCATCTTTGGGAACCATCAGTTCCTCTTGTGCATGCAAGTCTAGCTCCCTCTCAAGGGACAACCACATGGCTTTCCCCTCATCGAATTTTATATCCCGTCGCATAACAGTCATCTTACTGTTTCGAAAATACACACGATAATTATGGGGTGTTTCTGTGTACCCCAAAAATATCCCAACTTCAGCAATCGGTTCCATCTTCTTCCTAGAATCCTTGGTCACATGCACATAAACAAATGAGCCAAAAATTTTAAAATGAGAAACATCAAGTTTCTTACCAGTAAAAGATTCTTCAGGTGTACTCATGCCAAGTAATCTATGAGGACAATGGTTCTGCACATAAACCACACTATTTCATGCTTCTTCCCACAAATGCAATGGTAGGCCCTGATCATGCAACATCGCTCATGCTGCACCAATGATCGTTCTGTTCTTTCTCTCCGCGACCCCATTTTTTTGTGGGTTATGAGGCGCTATGAGTTCTCTTTGAATTCCTTCTCTGCTGCAAAATTCTTTGAATTCGTTAGATATCTATTATCCACCATTATCGCTCCTTAGAGCCTTCACTTTCTTCCCTGACTCTTTCTCCACCAATGCCTTAAACTCACAAAACTTTGAGAATGTTTAATCCTTCTTTTGCATGAAGAATATCCAGCATTTACGATAAAAGTGATCAACAAAAATAACATAATACCTATGTTTTGCTGTCGAAGCAACCGAGAATGGTCCACACACGTCCGTACGAATTCTCTCTAGGATCATCGAAGCACGATTCTCCTTTTCATGAAAGGTGGACTTTACATACTTCCCCGGGGTGCACCCCTTGCATTGATCTAACTAAGCAAGTGTTCCCCTTGGAAGTCTAGTAGATATTTGTTGCATGATCTTCAAGGCTGCATGATGAAGATGGCCCAATCTCCTATGCCATAATTCACCCTCATCCCGGCTCATCACATTTTCTGCCTTGCCTATCATGGCACTACATCCATCTACCTCCATCATGTAGAGATTCTTAACTTGAATCCCTATCTTCTTGACCTGACCCATTGCTTTATGTCGCAGGTAGGATTTTCCACTGCTAAAAACAACATCATAGCCTCTATCCTCCAACATTGCGACTGAGACAAAGCTTTTCTTCAGACCTAGAACATGCATAACATTTTTCAATTGAAATGGTTTACCTGACACCCTCTAAAAGGTAATGGTACCAATACCAGTCGCACTGTATCGTCCATCATTTCCCATCTCTATATGCATTCTGAGATCTTTCTCCTCCAAGTCAAAGAAAGACCCTTTATCTCCCATCATGTGGAAGGAAGCACCACTATCCAAATACCACACTGATCCTGATGCACTTGATGCCATGCATGCGATCAAAGCGAAGTCAAGATCAAATTGTGAAACAAGAGCCTCACCAGTTGCAGCTCCAGCAACCATCTTGTTCTTCTTCTTCTATGAACAATTAGTAGCGAGATGCCCATGTTCGTGATAGTGAAAACACTTCACTTTGGACAAATCCAGCTTCTTGAATTTAGACTCAAATTTTGATTGGAATTTCTTCCCTTTCCCTTTCCTTGCCTTGGAAGTCAAAGACCAATCCTCTTCATCATCAAGCTTTGATGAAGATCCATCTCTGGTGTTCTGCCTGAACTCCTCTTGCACTAGATCCGACCATAGTCATTCCCAATCCGACAATTTTTCCCTTCCATTGACAGAGTCTTGATAACTGTTCCAACTCTTGGGAAGTCCTAGGAGCGCCAATCTCACCAGATCATCAGCAACGACTATTATTACCACATTTCCAAGATCATCCCGACATTGGACAAACTTCGTGAGATATTTTGGAATGGTGTCACCCTTCTCCATCTTTATCTTCCTGAGTTTATCTTTGAGCGCCAATTTCCCATGGTCGCTATTGTTTTGGAACAGATCCGTCAAAACCTTCCACATTGCATGTGGTGTGGTTTTCCCATGGAGACTTGAGACAATGTGGTCTGATACTCCCTCCAATAGAATCCTCCTCACCTTTGCCACTTTCTTTTTCCATGCATCAAGATTTGTAGTTTCTGTCGCATCCGGCTTAAAAACATTGTTGTCAATGAAGCCCTTCAAGCCATTGTCTTCGAGCACTGCTTCCATCCTGTCCTTCCAAGCAATGTAGTTCGAGCTGCCCTCGAGTGCATACTCCAACCTCAATCCATTGAAAGACATTTTTGATCTTGAATCAAGTGTCGCACCAAGAAAATATTGCAAATTTCAATGTTATCCAACCCAAAACTCAACTGCTACAATCCCTCTTTCCCTAGGAGGTTCGCACCCCACCTATGAGTAGCCTGAGGGAAGTTCACACCCTGCCTGTGTATATCCTACAAACTTGCCTGGGAAGTTTGCACCCTGCTAGTGTACTTTCCTGTGAACCTTCTGAGGAAGTTCAAATTGTACTCCACTGTAGGGTGAGGGGGGTTCACACCTTGCCTTAAGGCATCCTATGAAAATGCCAATGAAGTTCACACCCTTCCTTTGTCTAGGGTGTGAGAATTACTGTTCTTGAAAATGAGCGTAGTTTTCAGTACTAGGGTTCGCACCCTAAAAGAGACAGGACCTGCGAGAATACGATTATGTTTGCACCTCACTTCCGTAGCTCCATGGCCTACGTGGTTCTAATACCATGTAGAAATTTTGAATACCAATTAAAGTATTCCTACGATTCTCCTGATCTAACAATTTATGCCACTGTTAAATATAGAATCGCTTCTACTATTATTCTTGCGGAAACTTAACCATGACCACAACCATGAGCACAAAGTGAAATATCAATAACAAATAACAAATAAGTTTTTCCAGGAAAGCGTAAAGCTAAAAAACCCCACTACCATATATTATGTATATCATGAATCATGAAACAATCTCATACAAAACTCTAATCCAAGAGCTCTCAGTACAATACAAACGTCTCATGCTGTCATACACAAATTAGCGAATACATGCACCAATTCTCCGTGTCCAGATAGCCTGCCTCCTTTGCACAATCTTTGTAATTCGAATTCTCACAATCCTCCTCGAATAACTTAGTTTGCACATTCTCATAAGCATATCCAATGCATGTGTGATCAAATCACAACTGATAGCCGACTGTCCCTTTCACCTGTTATCTCAACTAGGTGTCCATTGGATTGACATGCATGTAGTTAACCATGGTGAATCTTTAGTTACATGTGAGTTCAATGATTGTGAATTAATGAATAGTTAATTCACTAAACTCTCACTAGTACAACTAAGCTTAACTCACTTAACTACACTTGTAATTCTATTACAATTCCAAATCACTCAGTTATGAATGAGATAATAGATTAATATTTAT
>JZKD02S2393928.1:389766-402251 GCA_000966675.3 Picea glauca
TTAGGTCTTTGACCAGCCCACCATGAGGATTGAGCTCAGATTTGGTGTCAAATCGACTTGGGAGCTGATCCATTAGTGGTTGGGAGGCCGACCAATTTCAATAAATGCGCCGTTTGGCAGGCGCGCGGGTTTTTCACCCAACATCCGCGCCTTGTGCACATATGCGCGCTTTGTACATTTCTGTTACGCGCATACGCACGTGCACCCAGATGATGTAAAGAGCCTTTCAAATTTTTGGTCATTTTGTATAGTTTTTTGACCCCTTTGGCTATGTTGTGGACTCAATTTTGTGCCATGAATGACTCCAGTCCTGTGTTGACGATGCGGAGTTCTTGTCGCTCTGTGCGGACAAAATTTCAGTGATAACAGATGCCCCCTGATGGATGAGGTTAGGAGAAAAATGTATAGCCGAAATCCATCAATGTTTCTTTTACTGAGAATGGTGTTGTAAGGGAGAGCAAGAGTGGGACCGTGTAGAGCACTCCTTTGGAGAAGAAAGGAACCGGTAGAACCCGACCTTCCATAAGGTGCGTAACAATATACAAGTGTGTACAAACGAGGCGGGCATGACCCATGCTCGTGTAATGTAACTCTGAAGAAAAAATGTCTAAAGTGTTGATGTAGACAACTGCAGCGCCCTCGGGGGCAGAATGATAAAGGCAGAAGACAATTCTGCAAAGGAACATACTCTGAACCAGCGGTAATGGTCGCGGAAGTAAACAACGACGGTGATGTGGGCATTGGTGGCCCTACCAAGTTCAGAGGTCTTCGGAAACTGATAATAAAAACTGCAATAGTCGCAACGTAAGACCCACCGTAACATGAGAAAGTGTTGGCGTCGAATGTTATTGGGGTCAACGACATCAGGGAGAAATGGTGTTTAACCCTGTGCCATCCGAGATCTCTCATTCAATGGGAAATGAGAATCAAGATATTGTCGCCCTTTTGGAAAAGTGTGTTGATGTCGACAAAAGGAGGACGCGACTCCCAGAAGCAAAGGGCTTCGTGGAATCTACTGTGGTGAAGAAGTGGTAGAGGTACATAGATGAAGTCAAGAAATGGGAAGACTCAAGACTGCCCTTGGTTGGAGGGTATATGAGACAAACAGTGGCCGCAACCGTGTGACAAGGTCAAGTGTCAGGGGGACGCCAAGACCGAGGATAAGTTGTGCCAAAGGCGGGACAAGGTGAACAAGTTCAGAGGGTATAGGTAAGTGATCTGGGTAGTACTCTGAAGATATAGACGATGCCGGTGGGGGTAAATGAGAAGTAATGCTCCAACCGAGGGTGACATGGGTTGTGTGTGGCCAAAAGGAAAGTAGGTCACCAACAGTGACGACAAAAGCAAAGACTGGAAATAAAAGGTGTTTGTACAAGAAATAATGAATAAATGTGGGAAAGATGTACAAAATATAGAAACGGCTGCCCCAGTGTGAAATGAGTGCCCCAGGGAGGCAGAAATTTCTGGGAAAACTGGTGAAGGGTGGGGGCTCCATTGGCAAGTTTTTGTATGAGGTAGGTGAGACAAAGGTAGGTTCGCAGATGGGCAACCTAATAGTGGATGAGATGGTGGGTTCATGATTCTGCGGAGGTGCAGGTAAAAAAGAACATAACCATACAGCGATGTGCTGGGAGTCCATATGGGAAGCTAGCAAAATGAGGAGGAGAAGTATGTGGTTAATCCACAACATGATGAAAGACGACTGGGACTCCCATCCCTAAAGGGTGATGAAAAACAACATGAGTGTCAAAAGTTCCATAAAGGTGCTATGAATGGGACAACTCATGTTGGTGAGAATGCTACCGGGTGACAGTACTGAAGATGCAACTGGAGGTGTGAGTACTGCAGAGCCAGGAATGGGTATCCTAAAGGCCAATATCAAAGGGGGTGACTGGAAATGTAAATGCAATACAGCGGGAGAGACTACATGCCAGTACTGAGTATATACCTAAAGGAGTGATGTAGAGAGATGACGGGTCAAGTACCTGCATACATAACAACCAAGTACCCAAAGTGAACAATATCTGAAGATAATAACAAATATGAACATGTATTAGATAAATGTGACAATGCGCATGCGTACCTGGCCATGATATGAGAAAAAGGCACCCCGGGGGCTCGGGATGAAAAGTGGCCCAGGGACAGCCATGATGTAGGTGGCGGGATGCTGAGCCCGTGGCTGAAGATGGTTTGAAAAATGGAGGCCATGGGCTCCCGGAATGGTGAGTGGAAGTTTGGCAAAAGGCCTATATATAGCTGTAGGGCCCACATTGCCACCTCATTTGTACCTGCTGCTACAGTGAGTTTTCGAGCAGATCCAGAGGAGATTGAGTGATTCCGAGAGCACGAGATACCCGATCGACGGCGTGCGAGTGTCAGATTAGTGGTCTAATCATCCTGCATAGCTATAGGTTTCCTATTTTTGGGCAGGGTAGGTACGAGGGGTTGTACGGGGGTTTTAGGGGGTTTTTGGGTAGAGGGTGGGCCCACATGCGCGGGCGACTCAGTGGAAGGTGCGCATGAGTGCGCGCCTGTACACTGAAGAAGCGCGCATGTGTGCGTGTGAGTAGAGATTTTAGGCGCGCCTGTGAAGCAGACAGGAATGCATGAGTGCGCGCCTGTGGGGCGAACAGGCGCGCTCACGAGTGCGCCTGTGGGTATGACAGGCGCGCTCACGAGCGCGCCTGTATTGTGAACAGGCATGCTCACGAGTGCGCCTGTGGGAAAAATAGGCGCGCATACACGCGCGCCTGTATAGTGAACAGGCGCGCATGTGTGCGAGCCTGTGGGGGGTAAAACCACGCCTTTGAGGCAAGGTTTCAGAGTGAAAAATTAGCTTATTTGATGTAGTGGATGATTTCCTAAGCTAATATAGGACTCTGGGTTGTGTGCAGGTGGCGAGCAGTGATCATGGACGTGCGGTGGCGCGAGAGAGACTGGTCACAACTACGAGATGTTGTGGCCAATGCACAGCCGGTCGTTCGAGCAGCTTTAGCAACCAGTGGGTTGCTAAAGTTCTTTGAGTGCCCGTTGATACGGGCACAGGAGTATTTGCTCCAGTTTCTAATTGAGATGTGGAGCCCAGATCGAAACTGCTTCCTCGTACGAGGAGAGAAGATCGCCTTCACTGTGGTGGAGGACATCTACTTTTTGACGGGGCTCCCCTTCCGGGGAACACCGTTGCTGGCAGATCCTGTGTTGCCAAGGGACATGCACCTGTAGACCGTCGCAGAGCAATATTGCTCAGGCGAGCACTACATGACCGGGATGTCAGTGAGCATCAGTGGGATAGATGCCCTACTGCATCGTTGTATAGCAGCGATGATAGTTCGGGTGTATGGGTCCCGAGCGCCCCACCGGATTAGTGGTGGTGAGCTGGTCTTGATGGAGAGGGTGGTGGTGGGCCGTGAGCAGTTCGCCTGGGGTCTGACCTTGCATGCGCGGATGATCGCGCAGCTAGACCGTTGTCGGTCCACCGACACTAGGGAGTTTTCATTTGGCTCTATCCTGGTGGCCTTCTTCTTGGAGAGGGTGTCGATGTTGCGTCCGAGGGTGCTGCTAGAGGCACCAGGGGTATGAGAGCCGCGCTTGAGGTGGTGGTCACATATTTTGGTTTGCCACGACAGTGGCGAAGGTGGACATTACTTTAATGCACAGGCAGCGCAGATATGGCAGCAGATGTCGCAGGTTATACTCCAGTTCCCCTATGCTGGGGTGGACTTCCGGGGAGACCCGGATATGGTACTGCCTCCTGGGGAGGTTTTTGACCACAGAGGTATGGTGTGTATTTATATATTCTGATTTATGCTGTGATTTTGATATACCAGTGCACATGTTTGATGTATAGACATTGATACCATCTGTTGTTGCTTGTTTTGTGTATGTACAGATTTGGCACCTCGCGGGCGAGAGGTGGAGCTATATAGACCACCGGTGCAGCCAGAGGGGAGAACTCCACATGGAGGGAGGCGGCCACGGGATGAGGCTGCAGGAGCACCAGCAGAGCCTGGGAGATCGGCAAGGAGGCGCCATTTTGATGACCCTGGTGCAGGGCCATCACATGCTCCTCCGGCGGCGGTCGGAGGTGATGATGATGATATCTGTCGTCGTTTTAAGACAGTGTTTCGAGACGTGCCTGAGGGCATGTGGATCCGTATCCAAGATGAGGAGTTCCTGGAGCAGTGCATCGGGTTACCGCCACCATGGCGGTTGATCATGCGGCGAGCAGCTGTGCTTGCTGCGATGACGAGTGGACGCCTGCCGCCTGGGCAGGGTGGTCCTGTGGATGTTCCACCACCACCACCTAGGGAAGGTGGGGGTGGGCCACCACCTCCTCCTGAGGGAGAGGCAGCTAGGGGTGCGCTGGAGGCCCCCTGATTGTATGATGTATTTTGTATATCGTTTTGATAGGCTGGTGAGCCGATTTTTGTACCATGATGTGGCACGGGCCTGTGGGCCGATGTATTTTTTTGTGTATGTAAACATTTGGATGGCCCGAGAGGCCCACATATATATATATATGAGTATACATGTTTTTTGAGATCCAAATGTGGTTTACATGTGTTTGTGTGTTGATGTTGATGATGTTGATTCTATCTATATGCTGTGACAGGATGTATGAGATGTTTATGTATGTGTAGCTTGATGTGATATATGCCAATCTAGCACCATGTTAGCTATGTCATCTGTTGTTTGATTCAATTCTCTGGGAATATGTGTAAATGTAATGGAATCAAAATGTCGAGATAATAATCTAACCTCCAGGTATTTGCAAAAGAGGCACGGATCGCGTACACGGTACACATTGTTGAGTTGGAGAACGACCAGTTGAGAGTCGAGAAAAATGCTAAGGTGACGAATATGATGATGCTGGGCGTCGGTCAAGAGGCCTATGCCAGCAGTGTATTCAGCTTGGTTATTGGTTGCTGGTCCTAAACAGATGTCGTTGGAATGTAGCATTTCGTGCGAAGGGGTGTAGAGAGCCCAAGCAGCCGAAGTGAGATTTTGTGTCCAACGGCTGGCGCCGTCGGCGTAACCAATGTGGTAAGCTGGGTGGAGGAGGCATCTGTCAACAGCACAAAGGATAGTTTAGATGAGGGATAAAAAAGATTAAAAACGCTAGAAAAGAAAAATAACCTAAAGTAGATGGACTGCGTTTAAGCATAAAATTTCTTGAGGTATAACCCATTGACGGGTTCTTTGAGCGAGAGGCCTTCGAGGGAGGCTAGGATGTATGTGCCTTTGGTGAGGCAATGTTGGATGATATAAGGGCCATGCCAAAGTGATTCGAATTTGTCGTGGCCAAAGGTATCGTGAGTGATATCATAAGAGAGGACAAGGTCGCCTTCGCAAAATGATCGAAGGTTGACATGGCGATCGAAGGTGGCCTTGGATCATTTTTTAGCTGCCTCGTTGTTCTGTAATGAGGATCGACGATCCTCATCCAGAGACTCCAGGTTCAGCAGGCACTGCTCCATTGGAGCAGTGTCAGGTAAAAGCTCGATTGCGGTGCGAAGGGTGGGAATTTCGCACTCAATGGGAAGAGTTGCCTTGACCCCATGGACTAAGTGAAATGGCGTGAAACCTGTGGCGGTCTTCACTGCCGTTCGATACGCCCATAGCGCGGAAAATAACATATGATGCCAATTGGTTTTGTGTTTGTTAACCATGCGTTGTAACATGGTCTTGAGGACTTTGTTCACTGCCTCGACCTGTCTGTTGGACTGAGGGTAGTATGGTGAAGAAAACTCATGAGAGAAGCCTAACCGATATGAGATTTCGACGAATATCTCATTCTCGAAGTGTTTCCCATGATCGGAAACTAGTTGGAGTGGTACTCCGAACCGGGATATGACGTGGTTGAAGAAAAAATGCACTGCAGTGTCAGCGGTGTTGTTGAAGGTGGGCATAGCTTCAGCCCACTTGGTGAAGTAATCGACCGCGACAACAATGTATTTGTGACCATTGCTGGAGGGGGAATTACAAGTCATAAAGTCAATGCCCCATTTACAAAAGGGGCCTGCAGTGATGACAGGGTGAAGAAAAGCGGGGGGAGCACGGGCTTTGTTGGAATAGAGCTGATATTTCTCACATCGTTTCACAGCATGAATGCAATCATGAAACAGGGTAGGCCAAAAGTAATCGGCCCAGATAATTTTTTGAGCTGTGGCGATGCCCGAAAGATGGCCCCCACAGGTTCCGCTGTGGCAGTCATTTAAGACTCTGTCGGCCTCATCAATAGTCAGGCAGCGATGAAGGATTGTGTCGACGCCCCGTCGATATAGGATGTCACCGATGAGGAGATAGCAGGGGGCCTGATGGCGAATGCGTCGATGATCATCTCGTGATAGGTGATTACCAAACTTTTGAGTTCGTAGGTAGACGAGAAGGTCGCCATACCAAGGATCATCTGAAGCGATGTAAAAGAGATTTTCGTCAGGAAAGTCAGTATTGACGGGGGCACTAGGTGTGTCAAAGGGAAGAGCTGTGACAAGTTCAGCAAGAACAAGGGCCTTCTTACTCTTGGGTGTTGAAAACTTGAGGTCATACTCCTGAAGGATAACGATCCATCGAGCAAATTTTCCGTTAACTTGCCGACGGCTGAGAAAATATTGCATAGGGTTGGAATCTGCGATGACCTTGGTGGTGCGAAGCAGAATGTAGTGACGCAGTTTCTGGACTGCGAGAACAACTGCAAGAGCTAGTTTCTCTTCATGTTTGTACTTCAGGGGTGGTCCTGACAGGTTCTTACTGACATAGTAAATGACGTGTTCATGATTTTCATCTCTGAGCTGGATGAGGACGCTGGCTACTGATACAGCTGATGATGATACGTAGAGGATGTATTCGCGATTGTAGTCAGGTGCACTAATCAAAGGTGCATTGGAAAGCGCTGCTTTAAGATCATCAAACGACTGTTGGGCATAGTCATCCCAATGAAAAGGGATGTCGTGATGCAGTAAGCGAAGAAAACCATGTGCGCGTATAGCGTAATCAGGAACAAAGTACCGAAGAAAGTTGGCTTTGCCCTGTAGACTCTGTAGTTGTCATAAATTCCAAGGAAGTGGGATTTCGGTGATGGCTTGGACTTTGAGGGGGTCCACGGTGATACCGCTTTGTGAAACGATAAAACCAAGGAGGCGCCCGGTGGTGACGCAGAATACACACTTGAGAGGGTTCAAGTGGATGTTGTACTGACGACACCGTTGGAAGATGATTCGTAAATCATCGAGATGTTGGGTACGTTTCTTGGAGCGAGCGGTGAGGTCGTCCAAGTAGGCGAGGATGATTGCAGCTAGATCATGAAAGATGTATGTCATGGCCCGCTGGAAAGTTGCACCAGCATTTTTGAGGCTGAAGGGCATGACCCAATATGCAAACGTACCCCACGGGGTAATGAATGCGGTTTTGTACTGATCAGCTGGGTGGATTTGAATTTGGTTATAGCCAGAGAATCCGTCCATAAAAGAGAGAGCCTCATGGCCAGCGCAATCTTCGATAATCTGGACAATGAAAGGTGTTGGGAAGTTGTCCTTGGGACATGCGTTATTAAGATCGTGAAAGTCGGTGCAAACGTGGATAGATCCCTATTTTTTGTCGATGGGTACAGGGTTGGAAACCCATGAGGTGTAAGCGATGGGGTAAATGAATCCGTCCGTACGCAATTTGTCAATTTTGGCTTTGATAGCTGCGGCCTTGGATGGGTGTAGCGGTCACTATTTCTGGAGAACTGGTGTGATGTCGGGCCAGGTGTCAATGCGATGTTCGACGATGGAGGGGTCGAGGCTAGGCATCTCCGTGTATGACCAGGTGAATATATCCCTAAATTCCTGGAAGAGGGATTTGTATGCGGTGATTTCCTGAGGAGTACAAGTAGCTCCAATGATGATTTCTTCGACAATGCCTGGTTTAACGAAAATGTCGATTTTGATAGTGGGGGAAATGTTAGCCAGATTACCTTCTTCAAAAGCATCAGGTGCAGGAATGGGATTGTTGAACCAATCGATAGGCCCTGATGGGATAAAATCTTTGGTTTCGACCGCGTACACTGGATTGTGGCTAGGAGGCATGAGGGCTTCCTGCGGAAGGAAGAGTGCACGATGATGTAGTGCGTCCCAGGGAGAGTCCGGGCGTTGTAGCTCTTCCAGTATTTCTGCGTCGCATTGGAAACGACAGGAAGATAACGGATTGTGAGGAGTGAGCTCAGTGACAGTGTGGTTGCCCCCTGCTGAGGAAACAGAGGGGGTAATGTGAGGTGAGGGTTCACTCGACATAAACCATATATTGAGGTATTGAGGGGTACCCGTGGTGGTGGGATGGAGAGTCTCCGTAGAGGAATGTGCAGGAGAGTTGGGTGGGTTACGGGGTAAATCCTCAGATACATCGTCTAAGAACCATGGAGGCGTAGGGAGTGCCTTGGGCTCTGGAGAAATGATGTGTAGATTTACCAGTGGCGAAGTAAGGTCAATGACTGCCTCTGCGGGTTGGTGTAGCAGAGCTAATTGACGTTACCTATATTCGATGATCATAGGACACTGGTATGTAAAATGAGCCAAGGAATCGCAAAGAGAGCAAGGGAATCTCATGTGTTCATTAACTGAAGTAGTGACATAGCGAATGTCAGTGATAGGGGTTGTGGAGGACGTAGAAGGGCGTGGGTTGTTCTGAAAGTCTCAGCTTATGATAGCTAATGCCTGTCGAAAACGAGGCAGTGCCAAACAATGATGGGTGTAATGACCATACTCAGAGTAGATGGCACACGCGAATTTGGTCTTCAACCCTTTACTGCTGGAAGGTTGAGTGGTAGAAGTAGTAATGGGTGGTGTGGGGGTGGGATTGGGGGGAATCAAATTCCTTAATTCCAGTAGTGATGGGCAGTTGTTGGTTTGGTGACCCTCTTTGTCACACAAGGTGCAAGGTGGTGAGATGCGCGGGGGAAGTGGAGTTGTGGGCTCCTTCTTCTTTTGCCTGCCCCCAGCGGTAGCAGGGGGGGTAGGGAGTATGGGGGTAGTGGGAGTGATGACAGGAATCATCATGGGGAGTCCTGCCTATGGGTGAGGGACCATCTCAGGTGGATGTAAGTACCACACTGGGATTTCTAACACCATGTTGGGTAGTGTGAGCGTTGCGGCTACCTGGAAAGCTTCTATACCTGGTGGAGGGTAAAAGAAGGGAATTTGAGTGAGGGGTCAGGGAACTGTCTCCCAAATGGGACTAGGCCCTTGAGGGGGTGTGGATTCGTGGACAATGGGTGTCAACGAATGTGCAGGAGGCTCCTGTGGGAGTGGTGTTGCGACTGTTGAGACGTCAGGAATGACTGAAGCCTCCTGAGGAGGATGAGTATCCTCCTGGTGAGTGATGACACACACTTGACTAGGGGGAAGGAGTGGTGGTGCTCCATGGTACGTCCCTAACAAGGATGGATCTTTAAAAATCCCAGGACCCATCTCTACGAGTGGATATACGTCTTTGTTGGTGTGAATGAGGGGAAGAATGTTATCGAGACTGGCAGATGGGTTTGGCTCGTAATGTGAGACTTGGTCAATGGTGACAATCTTTCCATTGTGGGGGAACATGATTGTCCGAAAGACGGATGCTGCCACTGCCTTCATAGCATACATGTAGCTACGTCCTAGCAATATATTGTAATCAAGTGGAGCATCGATAACTTCGATGTCAATGAGAATAGTTTTGCTTCCGAGTTCTACGGGGACATTTTGGAAGAGCCCTTCAGGAGAGGATGGTCGTCCGTCATAAGCTCGTAAGGTGATGGCAGAAGGTATCAGTTCCGGGGAACCGAGTTTCTGCCATACTATTTTGGACATGATGCATGTAGATGCCCCTTCATCGATGATACATCAATGGATGGTGATGTTCCGTATTTTGACTGGTATTTGAATAGCAACTACGGCGGGAAGACGCAGTTCGCAGCTATCAAGATCAAAGGTGATGAGTCGAGTATCGGCCGAGTCGACTGCGCCGAGGGAGGAAAGTAGTGATTTCCACTGAGTAGGGCAAGTCTGGAGGACTTCCGGAACTGACATGGCAGCCAGGGATTATGCTAAGTCATCTACCAAGCTGTAGTTATGAGCATCCCTAGCCTGTGGGTTGTGGACATTCCTGCGCAATGGGATGTGAGGGATGCATAATGGTGGTTCGGCAGAAGGGCGAGGGATCACCAACGGAGGTCCTGTCAGTGTAGGGATGGTTTCTGGAGGTGTAGGGGTAGACTCAGCTGTTGCAGGATACTGACGATTGTGTGTTTGCAGAAGGATTTCTTCCTCGCTGGTGAGGAGAATTGTTCGCTCTGCTGGATTGTTAGGATTGTGGTATTGGCCCACCTGAGGTGGGGGATGCTATATGTCCTACTGGGTGTTGATCACACCTTGATGTGGGATAGGATTTTGCAGCATGACAGGAGGGGGTTGTTGCGCATATTGTTGTTGTGCCTGCTGCGGGGCAATTTGCACAGGGGAAGGGGGAATACTCCTGGAGTCTTTCAAGCTTTTGAAATCAGCGATCTGTGGGCAATGGTGAGTGTAATGACCATATACACCACAAAGAGCACAAGGGTGGATAGTTTTAATAGTGTTCCACCCTTGGCATTTGTTGTTATTGCCCCCTTGGGGCTTTTGGTTCCCTTGGTTTTGATTGCCCCCAGTGGGTTGATGTTGTGGTGGTTGATTCCTGCCTTGACCAGGATTGTTGTTATTCCTGTTCCTTCCTTTCCTCTTGGTGTTGTTTGAAGGATGAGTTGGATTGGCTGTGTTCAACTGTTCAAAATTTTGATATTGTTGAGCAGCAGAGGGTTGAACAAAATTGACCCCCGTATGAGGATGTGGGGGAGCCATAGATTGTGGAGGACCCAGAAAGGGAAAGTAAGGGTTCTGTGGTGGTGCGACTCCATAAGGTACATAGGAAGGTGTGGCGCTTTCACTAGTACTATACGATGATGTGGAGGGAGGACCACTGGTGTTTCGAAGAGGTGGATGTATGGGAGGTGCTGGTGGTGGTCCACGAAGGGGTGGAGGTGTAGCAACAGGGTACGGCTGTTGATAAGGGGGTGGGGGGAAATAAGAAGTGCCCCCATATGCGGGTGGGTATTGAGGTGTTCCATACATCGGTGGTGGTTGGGGTTGTGGACTATGGTGCGTGGTGGTACCTATTAGCCCGTCTGCTGAGTGAGACATCCCAGGTTTGTCTTGACCGAATGGCACAGGTTTGGGAAGATCAGGAAGTATCGTGTATAAGTATCCTGATTGTGCGTAGATGAGGTCATATTGTTGGGCTTTACTGATGGCTTCCTCTTCAGATTGTGGGAAGGTGGAAGCTACATCCTTACCAAGGAGAGCGACAAGTGATCTAAGAAACCAATCAAGACATTGTTGCTTGGTGGTTTCTGCTTTACACAAACTACGTCGCCTACGCCACTCATGAATGTGGTCAGCAATGTGGGTGGCTGAGGACTATTTGAAATTAGACAGTAGTTCAAGACCGTTGTCATGTCGGATGGGTAATTGGAAGAAAGTTAAGAAGGATTTGGCCAAGGATTCAAAGGTCGTGTGGGACCCTGATTTTTCTTCGACATACCATTTGGCTGATGGGCCAATAAGTGTGCGCTGAAATAATCGCAATCTGTTGGAATCTTCCATGATGTTATTGGAAGAACACCATAGATGAAAGGTCATGACATGATTGGCGGGGTCATCCCCTTCCTTTCCTTAAAACTTTGGTATATCTGAAGGAAGTTTGGTTGGCATTGCAGGCCATGTGGCATCATGCAATATAGGATCATTAGTGAGCTTGGTGAGATCCGGTATGTTGAGAGAAGCCAAGTATGGCATCTGAAGTGGGGGTGGAGGGTTAGCTCCGGCCATGGTGTGTTGTGAACCAGACCCTTGATGGGGACTAGGTGGGTTGGTGCTTCTTCCTTGAGAGGAAGTGGGTCCTCCGCTTCCATGCAAGTGAGAGCGAGTGACTGTGTGTCCTTGGGAATTGGACCCAAGTAAGATAGAACCAAGCAAAGCTGATCCTAAGATGGTAGCACTCACAGGAGTGTGTGAGCGGGTACGACCAGATACTCCCCCTAAGATAGGAGGAAGGTTGAGCAAGCGTCGTGAACGACGAGGGTTCTGTGGTTCCCCTATGATGTCAGACTAGTTGTGTGAAATGTGTGCAACAAGTGGTGAGAGAAAATATAGAAATAAGAGCCTTTTGCTATGATGATCTTCACAATATATATATCAAAGTCAAACTGTAATCAGATGTGCATCATACAAAAATGAGAAAGAAGCATATATGTGGGTAAGAGGGTTTTTTTCTGCATGGGGGGAATCAAAAAGAAAGCAAATGCTCGTTTCCTAGAAGACGCAACGTCCTTCCTCTCAAATAGCACTGGACCTTCCAATAGCTCTCAACAGTGGGGTCTGAAGTCACCGGAAGAGAAACTAGTGAAGGATGAAATAACTGGTTATAATGAGGGGTAG
>JZKD02S2393929.1:6691-29266 GCA_000966675.3 Picea glauca
GTCGTTAATCTTTGATGAATCTAAATTACTGAAGTCGCTAGTATGAATATCAATATTATGCTGAATAGATATTGTCTTAGTTAAGAAATAAATTGCTTATGAGGATAACGATGTTTATATATATATGGGCATTACATGGTGCCTCAGATGGCTTAGCCACCGAGGCATGGTTGGAGAATATGGCGATGTGATTTTCACATCGCTACTATACCTCCAACATGAAGGTCCGCATGGCGGTCTTCCAAATGAAGGGGAGCTCTCTTCTATGGTGGAAGACGCTCCTACCACAATTGAACATGGTCGTTGAAGACATGTCATGGGAACTATTTGAGGAATGATTCCGATAGAGGTGTTTGTCTCAGGAATGCATTGAGCAATAGTTCAACAAGTTCAGTGCCTTGCGACAGGGCATTCGTACAGTGCCCGAGTATGAGGACCATTTTATGGAGTTGCTTCATTATGCTCCGCATCTGAATACGGAGAAGCTTAAGGTCAACAAGTTCTTCTTCAACCTTAATGTAAACATTTGTGCAAAAGTGAGGATTTTGATGCCTCAAAACTTGCATGATGTTTTCCAGAAGGCCCTCATAGCAGAGGAGGAGCTCATCAATGGGGGTTAGAGAAGGAATATGATGAGACCAATAGGGCATGCAACTTATAGTGCACAGTAGTACCAGACACCATATAGGCATTCACTGGGATATCGAGGCACTCCGAGAGGGTCCACATACACTACACTACGATGACTGACGCCTCAACAATGGACTCCCTACAGAGGACCACAACACCAGCAACAACTGTGACTACATCAACAACAATTTAGGTTTATTCAACAGAACATACCAGGGTTCTAGGCCGGTGAGCTGTCAACTTCTACTTTAGGTACCATGAGTACTGGACCGAATACCAAGCGCTAGACATGTGGAGAGCCACATTACCAACATGACTTCCCAGTTTATATGGCCAGAGCATCTGGATAAGATGGACCCACTACTATAGGAGACTTGGGCAAGGGCCATCAGATTCATGCAATGGTTAATAACTGCCAGGAAGAGCACCACGCAACTATACTTGGGACGTCATGTACCATCGCTGATGAGACCGTTAGTATTTTGATAGGTCTAGGTGCTAGAGAGAGTTTTATTTCTAGTGTAGCACTAAAAAGAATTAAGGTTAAGGTAGTCAAACAGGATGAGTTTTGTTTTGTATAAATGGCTTCGGGAGCTAAACAAAAGGTTGGAGGGAAGGTTATGGGTTATAGCCTTAACCTGGGAGAATTTTTCACAAGGGACAACCTGTACGTCACGATCTTAGGGTCTTATGACGTTGTGATGAGTATGGACTGGTTGTAATCACATGAGGCGATACTCAACTGTAAGACGAAATGGTTGAGCTTGGTCGATTGCAAGGGACAAATTCGCGTGATTGTAGGTCGGAACCAGGGAGTTTCCCTAAGGTTCATCTCTTCCATACAACTACACAAGAGGATGTGCAAGGGATGAAAGATATATGTGATCCTTGCGTTAAACTAAAAGGGCATGGAAGAAGGCCTAGAAAACCTTCCAGTATTGTGAGAGTTTGCAAACATCTTCCCATAGGAGTTACCAGAGATTCCGTTGGAGAGGGATTTGGAAAATACCATCGACCTAAAACCAGGAATTGAACCGATAGTAAGAACGCCTTATTGGATGTCGACCCCTAAGTTACATGAGTTGAAAATGAAACTGAAGGAGTTGTAGGACATAGGAATTATACGTCCAAGTGTGTCACCATGGGGTGCACCTGTTATTTTCATATGGGAGAAGGATGGGTCGTGGAGACTTTTCATTAACTACCGTCAATTGAAAAAGGCAATGATGAAGAACCAATATCCATTGCCAATTATTGATGATCTGTTCGATCAGATGAAAGGTGTGATGGTGTGTTCAAAGATCGAATTGAGAACATGTTATCACCAGCTGCAGATCAAGGAGGAAGACATCCCTAATACCGCCTTTAAGACAAGGTTTGGAAATTACACATTTATTGTTTTAACATTTGGACTGACAAATGCCCTAGGGGTATTTATGAGCTTGATAAACGAGGTGTTCTGCAAATACTTGGACAAGTTCGTCCAAGTATTCATTGACAATATTTTGATATATTATCAGATGATGGAGGATCATGATGAACGATTACACTTGGTACTACAGTTTTTACGAGAGAACAAATTGTTTGGGAAACTATCGAAATGCTCATTTTATCAATCAAAGATTGATTATTTAGGGCATGTCATCTCTGATGAAGGCATCATTATAGATCCCAAGAAGGTCGATGCTATTATGGAATGGCCTGTGTCGACGAATGTACTAGAAGTGCGTAGCTTCATGGGTTTAGTGAGATATTATCGATGGTTCGTCAAGGGTTTTTCGAAGATAGAAAATTCGATTATGGAATTGAAGAAGAAGAACAAGAAGTTAGTTTGGACCAAGAAATGATCGAAAGCATTTCAGAGGCTCAATGATTTGCTGAAGACAATGCCAATACTAAAGGTCCCTGACATGGACGAGGAATTCTTGGTATGCACCGATGCATCCAAGGAAGGCTTAGGTAGAGTCTTGATCCAAGATAGTCGAGTGATCGCTTACATCTCGAGAAAGTTAAGAAGGCATGAGGAGAACTATGCGATGCATGATTTGGAGTTGTTGGCCATTGTGTATGCATTAAGAGTGTGGAGACACTACCTTGTTGGAAAACATTTTGAACTAAAAATGAACCACTGTGGTTTACAACACCTTTTCACGCAAAGCAACTTGAACGCGCGACAAAGGCATTGGTCATAATTTATTAGCGAGTACGATTTTGAGATTACCTACATAAAGGGAACAATGAACAGAGTGGCGGATGCTTTGAGTCGCAGACCGCACATATTTTTGGTGATGCTTCTTTAGATGAATCTACATCAAAATATTCTGAATTTACAACAAGATGATGATTGGTATAAAGAGGTTAAGGAATTTATTGAAAAAAACACCATGATGGTACAAAAATTTGAGGTATTTACTGTGGAAAATGATGGATTATTGATATTTAACAATCAGATTTACGTACCGCCCAACGATGAGTTGAGGAGTTCGATCCTAAAGAAGGCTCATAGAGCAGTGTACATGGCTCATCTAGGAGTCATGAAGATGAGGGAAGACCTTAAACCCTTATTCTTCTAGAAAGGAATGAAGGAAGACATAGTCAACTACGTGGTAAGATGTCTAGAATGTTAGCAGGTGAATGCTGAACATAGACATTTGACAGGATTACTACAGCCACACATCATTCCATAATTGAAATGGCAAGTCATTTCGATGGATTTAATAATTGGATTGCCACTGACATCAAGAAGACACGACTCAATTTTTGTAGTAGTCGACACTTTGATGAAGAGTGCTCATTTTATCCCTATGCATAAGACATATCAGGTAGCTAGCATAGCTAGAGTTTTCATCAACGAGATTGTGAGGTTACATGGCGTACCTAAGAGGATCAATGTTTACGTATTTTCCAAGATGCTTTGGGAACCCAACTTAACTTTAGTACCACGTATCACCTTGAGATAGACAAGCAAGCCGAACGAATGAACCAAATCTTAGAGTATATGTTGTGTATGCACGTGATGGACCAACATAAGCATTGGGAAGAATTCTTGCCACTAGTAGAATTTACATATAACAACAATTATCAAAGAACCATCAAGATGGCTTCATTCGAGTTTCTTTACAGGTGACTGTGTCGGACGCCTTTGAGTTGGGATCAACTTGAGGATAGGGTCCTAGTGGGACCAGAAGTGATCCAAGAAATGGAATATCAAATGAAAACAATAATACAAAGGATCAAGGAACCCCAAGATTGACAAAAGAGTTATGTCGATGCGCGTTGTGTCGACCGTAGTTATGAAGTTGACGATCGAGTCTTCTTATGGGTGAAACAACACAAGAGTTCGATCAAGTTTGGAAAGGGTTATAAAATCTCTCCCAGGTTCATTGGACCTTTCAAAGTTGTTGAAAGGAAGGGTCCTGTGGCGTATCGACTAGCCTTGCCTAATTCTTTGAGGCATATGCACGATGTTTTTCAAGTGTCTATTTTGAGACAATATGTTAGTGATCCTACACATGTGATTGACATGAATTCATTGCAGATATCAGATGAGGGTGCGCTCACAATGAAGTCAATCTGCATTCTGGACCATCGCATTCGACAACTATGACGTTGAAAAGTAGATCATGTCAAGGTCTAGAGGGACAACTATAGTCCGCACTCGACAACCTCGGAGGATGCATATGATATGTGTCAGCAGTTTCCATTTTTGTTTGATAGCTAGACATATACATATTATGAGATATTTTATTTCGGCACGTATATACTGTGAAACTTCGACACAAAGTTTAAAACAAGAGGTGGTGTATGTAACATCCCACTCTTGCGCACACCTTATTGGACTTATTCTTTGAGGACACTTGTGTGAAAGTGATTCGGTTCATTATATGATTGGTTGTTTTGATTATGATTATGAGATTTTGTGGATTTGATGATATGTTATTTTGGTATATTTATATTGACATGTGTTATTAACGGGCTTTTCCTGAGTGTGTAGGACTTTGGACGTTAGAGGATGTCGAAGGCATCGATGGATCTCCTTGGACTCTGGATCTAGTCACAGAGTGGGTTGGTATGGTTTGAATGTTTCGAGGTTATAGATGTGACATATGAATAGATATTATGATGTTGATTGTTATCGTTGACATTTTTCATTGATGGATGCAGTATGACGATAGATTTCTAACCAGAATCACATTAGGAGTAAAGAGGTCATGCATGATTTTGACACAGGGGAATACCTGAGGTTCAACGCTACAACAACGCACCAACAAAACCCTAACTATCGGCCCTTTAAGCAACACCTGCGAAGTAGATGAAGTCTCACTCGAGGTAGAGGTAGGGGTGGTTGCAAGAATCAGGTGTCTGCAACCTTAGTTGGGACATAGATCTGTGATTATACCACTTACAAATCACTTAGCATAGATCATTGATCAATATTCCACTTATATATATTTCGCCAACATAACAAAGAATCACAACATTCACTTAGGTCTAATTTATTTTAGCACTTAGAAACAACAAGATAGATGAGATCTAGTAGACCAAGCACTTAGCATATCAGATTTAGCTTTCATATACATCTCTAGCACTAAGCATAAGAAAGTCTAATTAATTACATCTAAGCACTTAGCAATACAAAACATCTAAGAATAAGCACAAAGAAAAACACATAGTATTTACATGGTTCAACCCACCCTGGGACTACGTCCACCAACTCTTCTTCTTTATTAGATTCAGTCAATCTGGTTACAACATAGATCTATCAAAATCCTACTCTACATAGGACATGAGATCTGCGCGCACCTCACCAGATCCTCCTTCCTCAAGTAGATCTAGCACAGAGCTTCCTTACGATCTATGCACTCAACACTTACAACACTTGCACTCATCTTTGCAAGTCAATCACATAGACCAATTCTAGCACTAAGCCCTTGGCTAATATTATCCTCTACTTACATTGCCTAGATATCTATTTATACATTAAAAAAGTGGGCCTAAGTGTGGGTAAACCCATGGGCCGACATGCCTTTCCCATTACATATTCCCAAAAATCCAAAAAGGACCCAAAGTGGATCGAGATCCCATGATCTCTGCTTCGTCTTGAATGTCTCCTTAGATAGGCTGTCAAATTCCCAAAGATGGTCGAATATGGCCAAGGGCCAATAGGCCCCCAACACTCACCTGTGACGCATCCCGAGTCACTTAGGTTTGATCAGTACTGCCTCGATATTGGCTCGAGCTGCTTCAACCTACTGATGTGCCATGACCTCTTGCTCGACAAAATCTTGGATGAGTGCATCATTCACCAGGCCTTCTAGGCATTGCTATGCTGAATTCATGACCTGCTCCAGCTCTGTTCCTTGGCTCTTAGTCTTTGTAAATAGATGATATGCCTTATCCTTCACATGTTGAAGTTGTTGAGTTACTTCCATTACCTTGCTCCGGATCGTATGGATTTGTTGTTTGGTGGTGCGTTGCTCATGAGACCGCTTCATTCTCTCTATGGGTGATAGGGACTTCAGTTGCACCTGTAGCTTTTCAGCTTCATGCTTCGCCTCCTGTAGCTATGACTCCAATTTATGAAATTATGGATTCTTGGTTAGGCTGTCATATATTTGCACACTTTTTCTACTTAATTGTTTGCATTCCTCAGTGAGTACTTTAATCCTTTCTATTGTTCTTCGGGAATTCATTTCTCGTTGGTCGCACACTTCTTATGGGGTACTTGGTATGGTCTAAAGCTCTAATTCTACGACTCTTTGTTGAAGTTTCTGAATAACTTCAACAAGATTCATCACTTGATGTTCTATGGGGTCTTTTGTCATCTTCTCTAAGTCAGTCATAGAGCGAAATTCTCTATTGACTACTTCAATCCCGATCTGCTTCATGAGAAACTACTCTTTCTCTTTTTGGAACTTCGCTTTGCCTTCTTCAAAATTTTCTTGGAGAGTGTCCTTCTCTTGTTGTGCAACTCAACGTTGTTCGATGATTTCCTCTTGTGATTTATTTAAGGCCTGGGTGGCCTGCACTATTTCTTCTTTTGTTTTTCGAAGGCGTACTTTGATTGTGTCAGCAATATTGCAGAGTTGAACTGGTTCATCTCCCTCTTTTGTTGTTCCTTCTAGAAGGGGCGCAGTGGAGACTATGTGGTTAGACTGAAGTGCCTGTTGCACTCCTTGGAGCTCAGTCTCAATTATGTTGTACATTTTCTCTTGCTTAAATTCCTTCTTTTCTGCTATCTCTTCTATAGCTTCATTCATAGATACGATGAGGAAACTAAAGTCATCTGGAGTGAGCGTTGTAATGTACCTCAAAAAATCACCATAAAAAAAAAAAATTATTTGTACATTTATCCTTGAAAAGTTTTGAGATCTCAAGCAAGTAAGATTTATGTTAGAAGACTTGAGTCTGACGATTTGTTTAGAGTCCTTACTGTCATTGGTTTTCCTTACCATTCAACTTAAGTTTTCTAAATGAGGATATAATGAGTATTTACTCACCACTTCAATGTTTAATTAAGATCCTGAAATTTATAGTTACTCTCTTATCTGCTAGTACCTATAACACTACCACAGTTTTAACAATACAAACAAATTTTGGGTTTTTATGACCAAAACCCTACATAGAAAAATTACCCTATGTTTGAAATACAATCGACTTGTAAAGTGGTTTGTTACTTCTGTACCTCTATCCAGGATGAAGACTCCAAAATTTTCTTTTACCAGTCCATTCATTATATTAATACGGTTGTTCCCATAACAATAAGTTTCTTCTAAGTTCCTACAACTTTGTGAAGAAACAGAGGTAAATCAGGTTTTGGTGATCTCAAGTGCCGAACAAAATAAAGAAACTTGTGGTTTGCCGAAATCCGAAATACGAAATGACTGTGGGCCAGCATTTCAAGGTTTCAGGATTTGGGGCTTCGTGAGTACAAGAGCCGGACATCAACACACAACATTTCCCAAAATTGCGACTAGATGTTGAGTGCTTTGGGGTTTCAGGTTTTCATGAACACAAAAGTCAAACATCAACACACTACAACTCCGAAAAAATGAAAGGTGATTAGTACTTCGGGAAATCGAAGTTCGGGATTTTGCGAGTGCAAGTGCCCAAACAACCACATATTGAAACCTCCAAAATGAGGAAAAAGGGAAGCTATGTCCCACACTTCGGGATTTTTGGATTCGGAACTTCACGAGTTCCGGTTTCCAAACCTTGACATACACAAGTTTTTGAAATGCGAGAACGGAAAGGTGAGACCCTCATTTTGGGATTTCAATGTTCGGGGTTTCACGGTTTTCATAGACAAACATCCAACATACCATAATTCCCGAATTTCAAAAAGAAAGGTACTAACATTTCGAAATTTCAGGGTTCGAGGTTTCAAGGTTTCAAATGTCAAACAACAAAACACGACAATTCCTGAAATTGCGAAAAGAAAGGCACTAACATTTCAGGATTTCAAGATTCAAGATTTCAGGATTTCAAATGTCAAACCACAACACACCACCATTCCTGAATTCTGAAAGGTGAAAGGATGTAGGACAACACTTTAAGATTTTGGGATTCAGGGTTTCGGGCTTTGCAACTACGAAACAACAACACACTACTACTCCTGAATTTCAAAAAGTGAAAGCATGTGGGACTAACACTTTGGGATTTCAGGATTCGTGGTTTCGGGGTTTGTAACCCCTAAACAACCACACACAACAACTCCCAAATTTCTGAAAGGGGAAAGGATGTAGGGAAACACTTCAGGATTTCGGGATTCAAGGTTCTGGGGTTTTCAACTACCAAACAACAACACACTACAAATCCTGAATTCCGAAAGGTGAAAGATTCAGGGTTTCAAAATGCCAAACATCTACCATAAACAAACTTCCGAAAAGATGCGAAAAGGATAAGGTGGGTCCCTCATTTTGGGGTTTTGAGGTTCGAAACTTTGTGAGTTCAAATGCCCAAACCTCTTACGTAACCAACTTCTAAAATGTGAAAAGGAGAAGCTTTGAGGTTTTAGGATTTAGAACTTTGTGAGTTCAGAATCCATACATCAATATACACGAACCTCTGAAAGGTGAAAAGAAAGTTGGACTGAGTTTCCTCACAGAATTCCGAAAGCCTAAGGTCTTAGGAACTTCCCATAGATAGAAGGGTACAAAGGATAAATTTTTTTGTATAAGGTAAATTCTTATAACATTCACTTAGAGCCTCTTTTAATCAATGCATTAAACGCCAATAGTACTAGATATGTGCATCTATGTAAATACATGATTAAGAATATCATTCCATCAGAGATTGGTCATTATAAAAGATGTTATGAGGGATCTGAGTTTGGTTTCTTGGGGATGTATCTACAGAGAGGATCTGCCTCATTGTCATTAATCTCCTCCTTTCCGTACTTATAGAAATACAATTACAGATTTCCTTCACATATATTCCCCAGAACAAACAAAAATGGAAAACGTTACTGTTCCAATTTAATTAGATACAATACACTAGATGGAAAAAAGGGTCATATAGATAGAGAATGTAGCTTATTCCAGTTCAGATTCAATAGATACATAACATCAAAATACATAGCCATTCATAATAGAGAGGGAAAAATTAACATATTTGAATCCAATCCGCGGGAAGACAAAGGGGACAACCACATTCCTCCCAACCGTAGAACAGGGCAGCCATATCTACTTGCCTGATTCACCCCCTATCCTGACCATGAATCCATGAGGGCGAACTTGGAAACTCCTCCTCAGCTATGTCCTTCAATTCCAACAGTTATCCTCTTGCCTCACACTTACTCAACAGTGCTCATAACAGCAAGGCGATTCTGTTTCAGCAAGCTCGTCTTACCTCACACTCAATTCGTAGTGTTCATAACAACAAGAGAGCTCAAGAATCCTTTCCCCAACATACTTGGTAGCGTCCTGTCTCCTCGCATATGCTATTTATCAATTTTGTTGAGGCCTTTCCCCTCCTTTGGGGATTTTCGTAGCTTTCTTAATCCCTGAATTTTAGGGGCTGCCAGTGGCCAAATATCTGATTTTCCACTTGTAATCATCATCCCAAAGGCAGTTCCAACTTGTTCCCCACTCATGGAGTCATGGTTAGCTGATTTTTAACATGGTTGTTCCATTTGTCCTCCTACAATTAATACAAATATTCTTTTGTGATACAAGTGTCATAGTCAAATAGTTATTTGATTCCAAACCGATCTCTTCCCAAAGTCACAATAATTAAATACAATTATTAAATTTGAAATTCGAAATTGCCATAAATGGCAAAAATTTTCCAGATTCGAATTTGCCAAAAACGGAAATAAATTTACAACACATAAAAATAAAAATATTTATTTTGGGGGGATGTCACATCCTTTCCCTCTTCAGTAAAACACTGTCCTCAGTGTTCATCATTTTCCTGGAACAGGATTGGATGAGATTTCCGCAAATCTCCCTCCAATTCCCATGTGGCCTCCTCAGGACTAAAGTTCTTCCATTGCACCTTTACCTAAGCGACGACTCTTTTTCGAGGTGTTATTTCTCTCTGGTCTAGAATACACAGGGGTTCTACCTGGAACTCTCCCTCAGGTTCCACCTACACCAAGTTCCAATCAATCATATGAGTAGGGTCATGAATATACTTTTTCAACAAAGAAACATGAAATACATTATGAATTCTTAGATTAGTTGGAAGTGCAAGTTGATATGCTACGGGTCCAATTCGAGCTAATATCTTGAAGGGCCCACAAAACCTGGGTGCCATATTGGCACTGTTCCCCAACTTCAGCGAGCTTTTTCAGCTTTGACCTTCAAATAAACATGGTCTCCCACTTGAAATTCCAAGTGTCTTCTTTTCTGATCCGCTTAACTCTTATGTCTGTCCTGTGCTTCTTTCAAGTTCTATTGTACTTTCTTTACCATGTTCTCCATTTCTTGGAGCATCTCTGGTCCAACCATGAGCCTGTCAGCTGGGTTATCCCAGCTAATTAGAGTTGTACACTTTCTTCCGTACAATATTTTGAAAGGGATCAATTTAGCCGAAGTTTGGTACCCATTATTAATGCAAATTCTACCAAGTGTAGGTAGTCTTCCCATTTGTTCAGTTTTGTTCTTACATACATGCAGAGAATATCCTCTATGATTTGGTTTTTCCTTTTGGTCTATCCATCCATTTGTGGATGATAACTCATGCTGAAATTCAAATTAGTATTTAGCCCTGCAAACAATTCCTTCCAAAAAGAGGATGTGAATTTTACGTCTCTATCTGAAATCACCATTTTAGGAATACCATGCAGTCTAAAAATTTCTTTCATGAATATTTCAGGAATATTAATAGCTTTAAAAGTAGAATTTACAAGAATAAAATGTGTAGACTTACTGAGTTTATCGATTACAACCATGATTGAATCATTTTGTTTCTGAGTTTTAGGCAAACCTGTTATAAATTCCAACGACATGGTCTCCCATTTCCATTCTGGTACTGGTAATGGATATAATAGGTCGGTTGGATGCTAGTGTTTGGCGTTAACCTACTGACAATATTGGCACCTAGCCAAATACTCTGTTGTTTTACCCTACATATTAGTCCAATAAAATAGTTTTCTGAGTGTTGTTATTATTTTTTGGTAACCTAGATGGCCAGAATATGGTTTCTTATGCACTTCATCTAAAATAGTTATTTTTATCTCTGTCGAGTCTGGTATGTAAAGTCTATTTTTAAATCTTAACAATCCCTGTTTTTCGATACTTATATCTGGTCTATCTGAGTTTGTGATATTGTTTTGCAATTCTTCCATCATCTTAGTGTAATTTTCATCGTTAGTTCCTGCCGCTTTTACTCTTTGTTCCAGATCACTTTCTGCCCTGATGATATTTATCTCAAATAACCCATGGACTCTTCTTCTTAAAGCATATGCTACTTTATTTTCCTTTCTCTTGATATGTCTAACCTTGAAGTCGAATTAACTCAAGAAGGCTAGCCACATTGCTTGTCTTGCATTAAGGTATGGTTGGTTAAACATATGATTCACTCTGCTATTATCCGTTAATAGTAAGAATTTTCTGCCCATTATATAGTGTCACCACATTTTTAAGGCATGTATTATTGCTGTCAATTCTAAGTCATGAGTGACGTAATTTCGCTCGTGTTCATTTAATTTTTGGGACTTATAGAAAATCATGTGCCCTTCCTGAGTTAGAACACCACCTAGTCCCTCTTTACTTGCATCAACGCATACTGTGAAGTCTTTATCTAGGTCTGCTACCTTCAAGATGGGCACAGATGTCAATAATTTTTTTAGCTTGTTAAAACTGTCTTGGCACTTTTGCAACCAATTAAACTTGGTCCCTTTCTTTTGTAGTGACGTGATAGGGTAGGCTATCTTGGAGAACCCTTCTATAAATCTGCGATAATATCCGATGATTCCCATGAATGATCGGATATCTACCACATCCTTAGGTACTGGCCATTCCATAATGGCTTTTATCTTTTTGAGGTCTACGACAATACCTTCCTAGGAAATGACATGTCCTAAATATTGTATTTATTTTTGATAAAAATCACATTTCTCAAATTTTGCGTATATTTTGTGTTTCCTCAGTGTTTGCAGAACTATTCCTAAGTGTTCATCATGTTCCTCCTATGTTTTAGAATAGACCAGAATATCATCTATATATACTACTATGAAATTGTCTAAGTACTGGCTAAAAATGTTGTTCATTAAGCACATAAATGTGGCTGGTGCATTAGTGAGTCTGAAAGGTATGACTACAAACTCGTAGTGTCTGTATCTTGTTCGAAAAGCTATTTTGTTTATGTCTTGTTCTTTTATCCTAACTTGTTGATATCCGGATCATAAATCCAATTTTGAGAAGATCTTGGCCCCACCAACTTGATCGAACATATCATTTATCCTGGGTAAGGGGTATTTGTTCTTAATGGTCACTTTGTTCAATTGTCTATAATCGATACATAATCTTAGAGTACCATCTTTCTTTTTCACAAAGAGGACTGGTGCTCCCCATGGAAAGACACTTGGTCTGATATACTCTTTATCCAACAATTCATGTAATTGTATTTTTAATTCTGTCAGTTCAGGTAGACTCATTCAGTAGGGCGCTTTTGAGATAGGGGTTGATCCGGGTAGTAAGTCGATGGATAAATCTATTTCTCTCCTAGGAGGGAATTATGGTATCTCGTCAACAAACATGTCTCTGAATATACGTAGGACATCAAAGTCTTCTAACTTGGGCTTATCTTCTTTTTCTAAAAGGTTCGTTACTTGGATGGCATAAACTTGACATCCCTTTCTAATACATTTCTTGAATTGGATCATTGAAACTTGTCTGACTGACACAAGTTTTGGTATACCTTGGCATGTTCTAACAGTGCCAAAATTATCTTTATAGCTAAGTATCTTTGTATAACAATCTAGTACTTCTTTGTGTTGTTCCAACCAATCCATCCCAATAATCATATCATAAGACCCTAGTGGTAGGATGTTCAGATTGGTCCTTATCTTTTGACCATCTAAGTTGAGATCAAGGTTAGAAATACAGTTAACTACCTTTCTTTTAGCACCTATTTCTAGTTGTACAAGCCAAGAATTTGCATGCTTTTGTTTCTTAAGTTTATTCGACTCTACTACATCAAGAGTAATATAACTTAACGTAGCTCCAGGGTCAATTAAAATAGAAATTCGAGTGTTATGGATTTTACCTTCGACTTCTACCACCGAGGACTGGTGGTCATCTTGTCAACCATATATGGCTACATTTATCCGATGTTGACTTCTGCTCATGTCTCCCACTGTCGAGGCTTCCTGTAAATTGTGAACAATAGTTCTATTTGCTGCAATTAAACATGGACAGTTTCTCCTTAGATGAGGCTCTCCACACTCCCAACACTTTAATGGCTCACGGGAGTTGTCCCCAAACTTCTTCATTCCCAGGTTTACCAGCTTACCACTACATTGTGTATTTAGATGATTGGAGTGAAAATCCTTCCTTGGGAAATTTTTTGTTGCATTCCGATAAGGAGTTGGTTGGTATCCCTTCTTCTACTGGTGCATTCCATCTTGTTTCTTATCCTTCAAAGTCTTGGGAAACTCTACCCATTGTTTATACTGGTCGTAGCACATTCGTTCCTTCCTGAATGCCTCACTCAAGGATTTGGGGTTGTCAAACTCAATTTTGTCCCTGTAGGACTGTGGTAAACAACTTAAGAATCACTAGATTTTTACCTTATCCTCCGGGATGTATGGTACGAACCTTAGTAGTTTAAGAAATTTATTTATAAGGTCATCCATAGTCACTTGTCTGAGTCGTAATTCATAAAATTCTTTCGTCTTCCTTTCATAATAGCTTTCAGAAATGTATTGTTTCTTAAAATACTTCTTGAAGTTGGACCATTCCACTTGTTTCTCCTTTAGGCCCTTGGCCAATTTCAGGTCCTGCCACCAAATGTTGGCCTTCCCTTTCAGATTGTAAATGGCCATTCCGACCCTCATGTTGCTGGAATAGTTGTAGATTTGGAATTATTTTTTGATGCCCAACAACCATGTCTCGGCTTCTTCTCCTATCTTGGACTCTCCATCAAAAGTAGCTGGTTTAATCTTTTTAAATTCTCCTTCAAGGTGGTCTATTTGTTTTCTTTTTTTGTCTGGTATGGTTTTGTCATCAGCTGAAGGTGTCCCTTTAGACGAACTGTCTCCTTTTTCTATTTTTGCACCAGAATTCTTAGAGGCCCTTTTGCTGACCTCTTCCTCGGGGTTATCATCTTTTGGGATTTTCTTGGTTACTATACTATGCGACATGACTTCATTTATCTCTTGTTGTTCCTGCAGTGCCTTCTTCAATTTTTCATTGTCGGCCTTGAAAACTTGTAGTTCAATTATAAGGTTTCTCATTGTTTCCAAAACCTCTGTGGGTGAGCTTCCATCATTGTTTTGTATTGAATATCCAGGAGGTCCTTGTTGCATATTCTCTTCCACCCTAATTTCTACACCTTCTTGGGCTGTCATTAGTCAACACAAAATAGAAAATCTTTCTGCTTGTAATCCACAAGATTTTTTATTTTTTTTCTTCTTAAATCAGAATATATACCAAGCAATTAATGTGGCCCTGTTCAAGCCCAGTTTTGTAACTTTTTCTCTGATACCATATGTACTGCACCTCAAAAAATCACCATAAAAAAATTAAATTTATTTCTACATTTATCCTTGAAAAGTTTTGAGATCTCAAGAAAGTAAGCTTTCTGTTAGAAGACTTGAGTATGATGGTTTGTTTAGAGTCCTTACTGTCATCGGTTGTCCTTACCATTCAACTTAAGTTTTCTAAACGAGGATATAATGAGTATTTACTCACCACTTCAATGTTTCATTAAGATCCTAAAATTTATAATTACTCTTTTATCTGCTAGTACCTATAACACTACCACAGTCTTAACAATACAAACAAATTTGGGGTTTTTATGACCAAAACCCTACATAGAAAACTTACCCTCTGTTTGCAATACAATCGACCTGTAAAGCGGTCTATTACTTATGTACCTCTATCTGGGATGAAGACTCACCGACATTCTTTTACCTGTCCATTCATTATATTAATAGGGTTTTTCCCATAACAATAAGTTTCTTCTAAGTTCCTACAACTTTGTGAAGAAACAGAGGTCAATTGGGTTTTGGTGATCACAAGTGCTGAACAAAATAAAGGACCCTGTGGTTTGCCAAAATTTGAAATACAAAACGACTGTGGGCCAGCATTTCGGGGTTTTGGGATTCGGGGCTTCACAAGTACAAGAGTCGGACATCAACACACAACATTTCCCGAAATTGCGACAAGATGCCGACTACTTCGGGGTTTCGGGGTTCGGGTTTTCGTGAACACAAAAGTCAAACATCAACACACTACAACTCCAAAAAAGTGAAAGGTGATTAGTACTTCGGAAAATCAGAGTTTGGGATTTCGCGAGTGCAAGTGCCCAAACAATGACATATTCAAACCTTCAAAATGAGGAAAAATGGAAGGTGGGTCCCACACTTCTGGATTTCGGGATTCAAAACTTCGTGAGTTCCGGTGTCCAAACCTTGACATACAAAAATTTTTGAAATGCGAGAACGGAAAGGTTAGACTTGCATTTCAGGATTTCGGTGTTCGAGGTTTCGTGTTTTTCATAGCAAAACATCCAACATACCATAATTCCCGAATTGCGAAAAAAAAGGCACTAACATTTCGGTATTTTAGGGTTCAGGGTTTCGGGGTTTCAAATGTCAAACAACAAAACACGACAATTCCTGAAATTGCAAAAAGAAAGGCACTAACATTTCAGGATTTTGGGATTCAGGATTTTAGGATTTCAAATGTCAAACCACAACACACCACCATTCCCAAATTCCGAAAGGTGAAATGATGTAGGACAACACTTCGGGATTTCGGGGTTTGGGGTTTCGGGGTTTGCAACTACCAAACAACAAAACACTACAACTCCTGAATTCCAAAAAGTGAAAGGATGTGGGACCAACACTTCGAGATTTTGGGGTTTTTAACCCCCAAACAACCACACATAACAACTCCCGAATTTATTAAAGGTGAAAGGATGTAGGGAAACACTTCGGGGTTTCGGGATTCGGGGTTCTGGGGTTTGCAACTACCAAACAACAACACACTACAACTCCCGAATTTCGAAAGGTGAAAGATTCGGGGTTTCAAAACGCCAAACATCCAACCTAAACAAACTTCCGAAAATATGTGAAAAGGAGAAGGTGGGTCCCGCATTTCAAGGTTTCGGGTTTCAAAACTTCATGAGTTCAAATGCCCAAACCTTTTACGTAACCAACTTCTGAAATGTGAAAATGGGAAGATTTAGGGCTTCGGGATTCAGAACTTTGCGAGCTCAGAATCCATACATCAATATACACGAACTTCCAAAGGAGAAAATAAAGTTGTACTAAGTTTCCTCACAAAATTCTGAAAGCCTAAGGTCTTAGGAACTTCCCACACACAGAAGGGTACAAAGGATAATTTTTTTTGTATAAGGTAAATTCTTATAATATTCACTTAGAGCCTCTTTTAATCAATGCATTAAACATCAACAATACTAGATTTGTCCATCTATGTAAATACATGATTAAGAATATCATTCCATCAGAGATTGGTCATTATAAAATATGTTCCGAGGGATCTGAGTTTGGTTTCCTAGGGATGTATCTACAGAGAGGATCTGCCTCATTGTCATTAATCTCCTCCTTTTCGTACTTACTTATAGAAATACAATTACAAATTTCATTCACGTATATTCCCCACAACAAACAAAAATGGAAAACATTATAGTTCCAATTTAATAAGATATAATACACCAGATGCAAAAAAGGGTCATACAGATAGAGAATGTAGCTTATTCCAATTCAGATTCAATAAATACATAACATCAAAAGACATAGCCATTCATAATAGAGAGGGGAAAATTAACATATCTTAATCCAATCCGTGGGAAGACAAAGGGAACAACCACATTCCTCCCAACAGTAGAACAGGGCAGCCAAATCTACTTTCCTGAGTCACCCCCTAGCCTGACCATGAATTCATGAGGGCAAACTTGGAAACTCCTCCTCAGCTATGTCCTTCAATTCCAACAGCTATCCTCTTTCCTTACACTTACTCAACAGTACTCATAACAACAAGGCGATTCTATTTCAGAAAGATCCTCTTGCCTCACACTCAATTCGTAGTGTTCATAACAACAAGAGAGATGAGGAATCCTTTCCACTTGTAATCATCAGCCCAGAGGTAGTTCCAACTTGTTCCCCACTAATGGAGTCATGGTCAGCTGATTTTTAACATGGTTGTTCCATTTGTCTTCCTACAGTTAATATAAATATTCTGTTGTGATACAAGTTTCATAGTCAAATAGTTAGTTGAGTCCAATCCAATCTCTTCCCAACAATCACAATAATTAAATACAATTATTAAATTCGAAATTCAGAATTTCCATTAATGGAAAAAAATTTCCAGATTCGAATTTGCCAAAAACGGAAATAAATTTCCAGCACATAAAAATAAAAATATTTTTTTTGGGGGGATGTCACAAGCCTGGTCTACAGATTAGTTATGGCTACTTTCGATTTCTTCCGGGAGGAAGGTTTCGGAGGCAAACCCTTCCTCTTCTTTATGATTTCTACTTCGTCTTCTGGTCTTTGTTCGATTTCTTCTAAGTCTTCGCCATCACCTCCTTGATTTGGTGTAATGGAAGGTGTCTTCATAGATAGGATGTCTATATCCTGGAATTCCTCAGAATTATTCATCTTCTTTGTTTTCTTTGTCTTATTGGGCCCAGGTGTATCCTGTGCATCTTTTTTGCTATTGTTGTCAGACATTTCTATGGGGTCTGCTGAAATAAGGAGGTCCACCAACCATTCCTTGGTGATCTCCTCCAGGTCTTCTTCTGTCAACTTATAATAAGACTAAAGTTATTCCTTGTTCTCATCAATGCGTGCTATAATATATATGAAATAGTGGTCCACGTTGAACTTCATTAAAGGTCGAAACCCATGTAAAGTATTCGGGGTCATGCAAGGCTCGGACTGGATGGCGAGCTTCAATTGGGTGTAGTAGGTATGGAAGATGGAATTGGATTGCCACTGCTTGTTCATATCGTTCTAGTACCACAATGTACTGAACTTTGTAGCCATTAGTTCAAAGGGGTTGATGTTCAGGAAGGTTGCACCTTCCGGTACCTCCCATGCAACGAAAGCTATAAGTATCAAGAGCCAGCTAAAATGGAATTCATTCCCCTGATCCTGGGCTTCTCTGCATTCAATATCTAGTTGATTCACCAGGTACTTCTCCCAGTTCAACTGTAGTGCCTATGCACACTTCCTTATGAGGTCGACTATAAAGACCGATACTTGTGTGGGTAGATTCTTGCGTACCAACTTTCCTGCGATCATTTGACAGGCAAGGCACACTGCGCCACATTCAATAGAAGCTACCTTGTATCCTTGCGTGCCTTTATCAACATCACCATAAGATTATTTGATCTTCTGAGAAAGATCATGATCCATAGTATTTCCAGGATAGAAATCATTAGGATCGGAGCCTTGCATGTTAAGCTCGATGATTCGATTGATCAATGATGGATCAACTGTTATGCGATGGTTTAACCATAAGTATCCTCCATGGTAACTTGCCAGCAACATCTTCACACAAGAATTCACCTCCTGGTGTCTTTGGAAGTGTGGTATCTTCATAATGTTGAGCAGAGTGGACTACGTGAGGTTCATCGTCCATTGTTGAGGGACGATCTTCGAATTCTTTTTGTTGGTCCTAGTTAGGTACTTGTACGGAGCAAGCATGCTGTAAACTTTATGATCCCCCGGGTTGAAGTCACTAAACTTCAATGATGCAATCTTGTCTTGTTCTACGTGGACTGCGCGTACCCATTTTGGCAGGTACGCAGTGACTAGAGTGTACTCAAAGTCTCTAGGCACACTGTCTCTATTGATCGTATGGCTCAGAGGTGGTATGTAAGTAGGTAGAATGGATGGAACCAACTTCACATTGGCCATATCGTATTTATGTTTGGTTCTTCATTCTTTGTCAGCTCGGGATATTCCTGCTCGAGCAGTCGATGGGGAGGCTTGCACTCCTCTCGTCATTGATGCCTGTAAACCTATAGACAATCCTCTCCCCGACATGACTCTTTCATCTCTGAGGCTAGTGAGTACCTCTCTTACACATTCTTCAGCTGCACTAACTTCGTCCGACATATACGCTCATGATCAATATCTCGAGTTCTCAAAGTAATGTAGATACTCTAGTAGGGTAGAGAGTAAGAGTGAAGTAGTCACTGTTCACAATTCATGTAGTCTGCGAACTCAAATTCACAATTAGCAAAAGTGTCTCCCATGCATGGTGCAATGGAATAAGTAAGTAACTCTGTAACGGATCATTTGTAATGGATATGGGGCTTCATTAACTCTTGTTTTGTCTGTTATGGCATAGTCTAATGGTCTAGTGATGAGCCATCAATGCTTTTCGATCCATTTTTTGTAGCAGCCAAATGGATATATCGGCCTCCAACGGCTATATTTCTTTTCCAGGGTGAAGTGACCCATGTTGTTGTTCTAATATCCTGGCGATGCTCCAATTTTGCAAATTTTCTTTCTAAGAGGTTCCCTCTGTAACCCTCTATAGCCTATCAATCTTAGCTCTCTTTTTACTTATCTTCCTATCCTTCCTCCCCATGATCTTCGTCGCGAAAGTTTTTTTCCCGTTCTGATTCATATTTTCCTTGGGCATAGTCACTTCGTGTTGCTGAGTTTCTCTCCCAATACTAAGGGGTACTACTTCATCTATATCTGATATAGATACTCCAATCTTCTATAAGTCCCCTAATGCTTTTGCGGCTTTGACATTTGGGATTCTAGTGTCAAATAGCTTTGACTTGTTCTCATGTTCCTCAATCAACTACGCGATCCTTCTGGTCATGAAATCTTTTAACTCTTGTCTCTACTGTTCTAAAAAAATTTCTTCTTCCTTCTTCTTGGCTTGATTTCTTTCAATCCAAGGTTGTCCAAGTAACATAGTAAATGGGGTGGTGTCCTCAATAAATTTTATAATATCAAAATCTTCCTCTGGCGAAGTTCCATTGACATTCATAGATATCTGAGTGAGCCTTCCATATAACATCATCAATTTTCCTCTGAATAGTCCTATTCCTCCTAGTGAAGGGATCATAGTTGGCCTTCCAATAGATTCCCAAGTTCTTTCTCGCATAATGTTCACTTGTGTCTCTTCATCCAGGATAGAGTCAATGTCGAAGTCCCCTATTCTAGCTTCAATCTATTCTTTCTCTTTAAAAATCCCTGGCAGCCTGACATGTCAGTGGTCATTCAAGGTTTCTTTCATTTGTATCAATACCTTCTATGATTCTTTCAGGGTTTCATCCACATTTTTTGGATCTATATTAGGGTTTTCTTGATTCAAATTCATTCTTTCAATTTTAGCAATCATTCTAGGACAATCTAATACCTCATGGTCCATAGCTTGACAATAGAGACAACTAGGTCTTCCACCAGGACATTCTTTAGTAAGGTGTCATGACCTTCTGCAACTGTAACAAAGGGTTAGTCATTTATTTCATTTAAATGATCCCCAACCTCTTCTGTGCTACACACTAGGATCATGGTAGCTAGCCTGCAATTTTTTTTTTCTAGGATCCTGCATCCATTGGTTAGTCCAAACATTCTTTCTATGCATAGGTATAACATATCTATCACTATTCTTATCATATCTATTCATATCAAGCTTTCTTTCATCTATCAGAGCCCTAGTTTTCAAGCTAGGAAAGAGTGTATCAAATATACCTAGATCCATGCTCTAGAAACAAACATTTCCACTTATCCTACTTCTATAGAGCACAAAGCTTCCAGATCTAAGAACTTTTAACTATTATTACCTTTATCAGAGCACTGAGCTTACATGTCGTACCTCTTTTCTTCATAAACTTCCACTTTTATTTTTCTTAGAGCACAAAGCGTTTAGATCTCGCTTCTTTTCTTCAATACTGGCCTTCTCTTTTCAGCACAGAGATTTTCAGATGAAGTAAAATACTGTGCACTAGGGCACAGATCCACACACAAGGCTTCCACAGTTTCAGGACAAATCTTTGCACAAAGCTTCTTCTTCCTCAGTTCCCAACAATCAAAGTTTCAGGTCCCGGCAATAGAACCATTTGTTAGCATAGGGGCAAACTCGAGGTTCAATGCTACAACAACGCACCAACAAAACGCTAACTACCAACCCTTTCGGAAACACCTGCAAAGCAGATGAAGTCTCACCCGAGTTAGAGGCAAGGGTGGATGCAAGACTCAGGTTTCTGCAACCTTAGCTGGGACATAGATTTGTGATTATACCACTTACAAATCACTTAGCATAGATCATTCATCAATATTCCACTTAAATCTACTTCACCGACATAACAGAGCATCGCATCATCCACTTAGGTCTAGGTTATTTTAGCACTTAGAAACAACAAGACAAATCAAATCTAGTAGACAAAGCACTTAGCATATCGGATTTAGCATTCATATACATCTCTAGCACTAAGCATAAGCAATTCTATTTAGTCACATCTAAGCACTTAGCAATACAAAACATCTAAGAATAAGCACAAAGCACAACACACAGTATTTACGTGATTCACCCCCACCTTGGGGATACGTCCACCAACTATTCTTCTTTATTGGCTTCAGTCAATCCAGTTACAACACAGAGCTATCAAAATCCTACTCCGCATAGGATAGAAGATCTGCATGCACCTCGCCAGATCCTCCTTCCTCGAGTAGATCTATCACAGAGTCTCCCTACGATCTGTGCACTCATCACTTACAACACTTGCACTCATCTTTGTAAGTCAATCACATTGATCAATTCTAGCACTAAGCCCTTGGTTAATCTTCTCCTCTACTTACATCACCTAGATATCTATTTATACATTACAAAAGTGGGCCTAAGCGTGGGTAAACCCATGGGCCAACATCCCTTTCCCATTACATATTCCCCCCCCCCAAAAAAAGGACCCAAAAAGGGCCGAGATCCCATGATCTCTTCTTCGTCTCGCGCGCCTCCTTCGACGGGCTATCGAAGTCCCAAAAACAGTCAAATATGACCAAGTGTTCCTCAAAACTTGGTCAAGGGCCAACAAACGAGAACCAAATACATTGAGGGAGAGGTGCGGAAGCATGCCACAACCTACTAGCACTCCCACGGTTGCTTGAACTGTAGGTTAACGATTACCTAGTTCGAGAGATCCACAATGCCGTGAGGGCAGATTGTGACAGTGTTAAGGTCCTAACCCGCACATAGGTAGATCAATGTATTCGGATGTAATAAAGGTCAATATTAATAAGACCTTTCAATAAAATAGAATAAGGCGGATGTAAGAAGACCT
>JZKD02S2393951.1:4098-20164 GCA_000966675.3 Picea glauca
ACTTAGCCAAAATTTTCAATACATCTCTTTTTTGTCGGAAACACCATACAAAATTCCTCTGGTTTATCAACAAGGGCACAAATATAGTCATCGGTACTTAGCATGCAAAAAAAAATTGTTTTCTTATGTGAATTTTCAAAGGAGTTGATGCAAACTCCTCCAGTATTCATTGGGAGAGTTAACATGAACCCCTCTGGTACCACATCAACACACTTAACAAATTTTCCTTCAGTCTATCGGTAGTATTAACACCAACTTCGTCGACTTAGTTGGAGAACTTGCCACAAACACCTCTGACCCTATAGACAAAATTCTCAAGAATTACTCCAGTTCTAACTTACATCACGATGAAGTTAATATAAACTACGACGATAAAACATTTTTCTCACCAACGTACTCAGAAATATCTTTTTCGGTACATACCAGAGAAATTTTCATATTCAGCAATGATTCTACTTTTCTTCATTGGCCAAGTTGGCATCAACTTCACCCACCCACCTAGATTTCTTCCCAAACTAAGCCCAGATCCCTCAAAATTTTACGATGTCCCAAATCATCTTATCAACTTTGGAAGATGAATTTCTCCCTCAAATTGACTCGAGAGATTCCTCAAGTACCAGATACAGGTTTACATTAATGGATTTATCTCAAACAACCTTTTGTTGCTCCAATGCTCAATAATTATATGTTTACAAAAACTGATGATTCATGTTTACTTTCTTGCCATCTTTTGCTACTAGTTATATTCACTAATTATGATTGTGTCATAGAATTAGATATGTCGTTGCGCAAGAAGAAAACCAGAAAAGTACACATGACATAAGATTTCAGAAGTAGAAGTCGACAGGAAGAAGATCCCAACTCCCCAGGCATCATCTATAACAATACTATGGGGATCTTAGATAAAGGGGAAGAACCAATGAAATAGGGTGAGGTTTTTTAGATGTTGAAAAAGGAAAACTTCCACGTGGATGTTGAAGAGTAGGGTGAACTAAAAATATTCATAAACATTTAGAGTTCAAGATGACATAGGTTGGTAGGTTGTGTCGCAATGTTCCTTTGTGTAGACATGATCTCATGGATCCTCAAGCACGTGGAACTGAGAAACTGACACATACTCAACGCTAAGGGGGTGCCCATAACATCATTCCAAGCAGCCAATCTAGTCAAATATGATCACCTAGAAAAGGGAACCCAGTCATTAGATTATGAACTCCTCAACAAGTTCCCACAAAAAGAAAAGGACATGTTCAAAATCGGGTACAAGCCAGAAAGAAATTTCCATCTCATACCGTATTTCTGACTATTGCGCTTAGAACTCCATATCAATCCATTGTGGTGATGATTTGTAGGGCATGGGGAAAAAGATGCCTCCATATTAACACTATCCCTAATTCCCTTGATATACTACTATGAAAATGAAGGATTGACACTCAATTAGGATTATATACTATCAACAAGCTTAGCATAATCCATCACAGCTTTCAAAGAAACCAAACCTAGAAAATTCCCAAGTTTCCATATGGCATATTATCTATTAGATATTATGTGTGTACCCCATCAATATAGTAAGATGGGTTGAATTGAAAACCAATAGAGTCGTCCATACATATTTACTGCAAGGTGATATGTGAGCACAAATAGAGAACATAATACCACAATATCTATGACCACTTCTTAGCACCTCTATATGAGCTCATATTCTATGCACCGGCCCTATATATGAAGAATAAAGCATTGGCCATAATTCGGAATATCAGAGACTGGTATCTCATGGAGAATGACATATACATAAAGATATATGAGGCTACCAAATCTCCCTGTATTCTCTTAAAATTTGTGCCGAACGTATTAGTGCTCCAAGAAGTTGCATACCAAACTATAATCCACAGAGTCAGGGAAACATTATATCGAAACAAGAAGGCTATCAGGCCCCTGCTATCATTGTGGGTTGCCTCATATTCATTCGAAAGAATTAATCAAACCTAATCAAAGGTGGACACATTGTTATCTTTCTTCTTTGGAGAAGAAAGGTTCTGGAGGCACGATCCGAAGAAGGTGGTTAAGTATTATTGCATCCAAATCAAACAAAATTGTGAATATACCTTGGCTACTTGGGAGGAGGAAGAAGTGCACTACGGATCTTGGACTTATGATGAATTCATTAGCATGGGATAAGGAAAACCCATAGGAAGGATCGTTGATGAGGAGAAGGACTGTGAAGAAGCACAAAGGAAATAAGAAGAATATACAACATCAAGAACATATGTTGCAACTACATATACACATTATGAATCAACTGAAGAGGAGGAACCAGTAGTAGAAATGAAAATAAGGAAGAAGGAAAAGGTCCAAAAGAATAAGGATGACATTTTTTAGAAGAAGAGAAAAAAATAGAGGCCAAGGCAAAGAAATAAGTTGAAGCAGCAGCAGTAGCTGCAGAGATGGAAACAACATAACAAAGAGCAGCAGATAAAGTTGCGGCTAAAGAAAATGAGGAAGAGCAATGAAAAAGGGACGAAGAACCTCTTAATAATGAGGCCTCACCTATGGATACAGATATCCCAAAAACATCATTAGAAGCACCCAATAGTCACCCACAATTTAGCATAATGGAGTTAGGGCTTAGCACACCGTACAAGCCCAACAAATTGGTGAACTTGAAAAAGTTCAAATATGACAAAGCCACTGGTTGGATTGTGCAACAACAAGTTAGGAATGTATTGGTCACAGGGGGAAATCCATTAGCATTTGTCACAGAGACTATTGTGATGGAAGATGTTTGCCAGGATCCACTTTCCATAGCATCTGTTGGCACTTCCTTCACAACAACAACAAATCAGAACCTAAATAACTTATACTTCCAAAACCAAGAGAAGGATGTGAGGATCAGAGAATTGGAAGAGAAACTTAGGCATGCAAAGAAAGATGAGGGAAATATAGAGAATTTAAATCATGTGTTGAAAAGGTCAGGAYASATATGGAAGAGGCTATCACAKATATGTACACCCATCTACATGTCTTTYAATAATTGGAAACTAGCATAATGGAAAAACACAAYTGTGTGCAAACTAAGAAAACCCAACTCTCCACCTTCCAAGAGGGATTAKAYGACATAAAAATATGGATCATTGAGAATCCATATGCTCCAGTAGAGMTTACTTTCCCCTTAGAGGTAGAAAGAAGAATTGATTACGCTTCACTTAATCGGTGTCAACAAGATGGGAAGAGAGTATAAAAGGAAATGACCAGCTCRCTCGCAATTTGCACACAACCTCATAAAGCAGCACAAGTTTTGAAACATAAGTGTTGTCTTCCTCCCATCAAAGAGCTCAGRAAAAACATCAGTATGGAACAACTCCTCGAAAATATCTAGCAAACCWCAAATTATAGATGGGAGGTAACTGAGGCAACTGTGAAGGTGACAATTGAGTTAAAGGAGAAACACATTGTCCAACCRGCCAAAGTTCACACTATGATCCAAGCATTCATGGCCACCTTGGAGAAGGACATGAAGACCCTCACAAATAACTCATCCTCACTTGAAGTTGCTATCAAGRAACTTTTATATCACATGATCATATGAAGTTTGGGAAGCCTACATCAAGGACAAAGGYGCATGAATGAGACAAAATAGAAAATTTGGATTTTCTTACAATTGTACTCTATTTTGTCTTTTTCCAACTATCCTCAGCTTCATCCTCATTCTTACACATTTCRATAGCCATTGAGGTAATATAAAATATTTTGTAACTGCTTCTTGTGGAATTCAAGAAGACATTTTCAATAGTTTTTTAGGATCTCTATAAGAAAAGGAGGAGGCCCATTTTGAATGGGCTCTTCAAGCATTGTATACTCACTAAACTATTTTGGAGATATTATTGTGTTAACTAAAATTGAGAAGCCCTCAGGGCCAATTTTGATAGAGAGAAGATTTTTTTGTAAATGGACGCTTGTTGTAAACTACTTTCAATAGATTGTCTACTATTTGCATGTGTTGTAAGAATAATTTTTTTCCTATAGACGTTTCTTATGCAATTGATATCGTTCTTGAAGATTCACTATTATTTCTTATATTTTATCCCGAGAATATGAGTCGCTTATGTATGTGATGCTATGATTTATACTAATCTAATTATATATTTGCATACATGTGTTGTGTAACACCCATGTTTCCCCCAGTCTGTAAATGTAAGCACTATTATCACAAACTATGCGTAGATATGTTATGTACTCAAGGAAAAACAATGGACCTTGATTTATTTTTGTATTGCATATATTTGATTTTAATATAATAGAGAAATGTTGAGGTACTTTTGAAGGGATGGCCTTCACAAGTTAAGATGTCATGAGAAGAATGGGAAAGAGGGAGGTAACCGCTTATTTAAATGAATCTTCCAAGCAATACCCTATCTAATTAAAAATGGTGCCAACCTGAGCTATCCCCAGCCCTGAAAATTGATTATCAGTCAAGATGGTAGTTGAAACAGTTTCTTTGGAAGTTAAGGAAGTATGGGAAACGTACCTTCAGGAAACTTTTGGCATGATCCACAAAGTTCTGGAGGAGAAGACAGGAAGATAAGGCGCAGGGAAAGACATAAAAACCATACTCATGGATGGGGATAGACCGAGGGAAATGGGAGATAGGTAGAGAGGAGAAGTTGCAGAGACTTCCTGAAAATATTGTAGATATACTCTCATGACATTGTATCTTGGCTCGGGGGCAGTTGGTTGTAGCACAAGTTAGCACAACATTTCCTACGATTGGGTGGAGAGCGGTTCACCCTATAGTAGTGGCCATTATATCTCATAGAATGTAGATAAGTAACTTGTATTTCTCTATATATTAAAATGAATGCATGAATGGATTTGATAATTTGAATGATGATGATTGATGTGAACACCTGAATGGTGAGATTGATTGTGCCTTTCCCAGTAAGGGTATTTTGTTTACATAGAATACATCTACATGAGAAGTTTTGTATCTGTGATTTCAAGCACTCTTTATTTTAGGGAAATAACTGCAAATATTAGTTTGTGTAAATCTTGTGAAATTGGTAAAAGTGGAAGGGATACGAACATACATAGTCATGGAACAGGTAAATAACCTTGATCTCAGTATAATCTAAAGTGGAGAGATATCCTCTCTTGGTGTATGTATTGTTGCATTTATTTTCATGCAAATTTGTATATATGTCTGTGTGTTTACCTATGTGTCACAACCTCAAGATCTTGGAAAAATGAAGGAATACTTTGGACCCATACGAGGGCTCTCGAGCACTTGGAAACCCCAAAGGAGATGAGAGGAAATTGTTGAAAAATAGGTTAAGTTCTAGGCTGAACTATTAAACCAGAGAAGAACCTTATTCGTCTCAAAAAATTATAGCCATCGATTTATCTCGGAGGGTTAAATATGAGGCCTTTATTGGAACGAGGGCGAGATGAGATCTCAACCATTGTTCTGGTGGGACGAAGAGATCATGTCCATCCCTCGCAACTTAGTATGAATCCCATGGATTATTCACTCTAAAATCAACAAAGGTTGTTTATTCATTGGAGGATGTTTGTGGATAATATTGGACCGTTATATCCATGGTGGTTAACACAATCGAGGTTCTTAGGTCAGAATGACCCTAGGGGGGTGAAGTGGAGGCACCCCAAAAATTGAAGTGTGAACAATGATCTAGCTCGTCCATTGGTGAATTCCAGAGTGAATAGGTGACATCATCATAATGTATCATGTTGGCCAGGACCCCCAGTGTGTCCAGAGGGGACACGTGCCAATCGGTAATTGAAGGAAGGACCAAAGGGGGAAACCCTTGTCGGAACCCATACCCTTGAAGGATCACCCCCATCTATTGACCATTGGATCTAGGGGTGGGAAGATCTCCACCTTCGATTGGAGCTCATAGTAGTCGAAGAGAACCATGTTCAGGTTCATAATAGAAATCTAACAGAGGAGACTTCGAGCTGTGATCTATTTCATCGAGCTATCGGGGAAGAAATTAGAGAGAACATGATCGATCATCGTGGTGGAGAATTTGAAGTCATTTGGGTCACTGAGATGAAAACACCCCAAAGGTGGGACTCCAATGGAGAAATCCTCATTGACTACAACCCTATGATGGGAAACGATAGATCTGAGCCATTATATCTAAGGGATCTTTATCCCCACCATAGATCTTGTAATAAAATTTAGGGGTTATTATCCCAAGATTTACCACGCTAATTATCTCGTAATCATTGAGATTAAATTAATTAATCCTCTTGTAATCCCCGAAATCTCTCAAGTTTCATACTATGTTGGAAAGTTCCGGTGCCTGATATCCAGGACCATGTCTCACTTGACGATTAGTCCACGTGTCTGGTCAAGGATTAGACCTCGTGCCGGAAAGTGACACTTGTCATCACCTGGTAGGTTAGTTAGTAAGGGGGTGGAACCACGTTGGCCTATGGTATGTGACAAGAATGATATATCTTAGTTGTTTAATCTAAGGGTGAACATATCTCGATCATAGATCTCGTAGTATCGGTCAAGAGTCGTAACCTTGTGATAAAATCTATTAACGATCTCATAATCACAGGATAGGTCTAACTAGTCCCATCGTAATCACCGGGACCAGGAAATCAACCTCAAACCTTTCCCGAAACAACCCTGATATTCAATGCCCGATGATGACGTGACACCCAACAAGTGATCCACATGTTATAATGAGGGAAATCCACATGTCACCTGATAGTGGTGCCATGTGTCACACAGATTAGGCAGGCTTGTACTAGGATCCGTGGGAAAAATGAGTGTCGCGTGTCAAGGGATATGTGCGTCACATTTCATGTCACATGTCACACCACGATTCATGCCACATGCCATTAGGGGATTTGTTGGGGAGACAGTTGTGGGCCCAATAGAGTATGCATACCCTTGGGGTAACGTTGATTGGATTCTATCTGTTGAATCTAGGGTGGATAAACCTCCACCATGGATCTGAGTCAAAGGGGTGTCAACAGGCCCCCGGATCATCAAGGAGACTCGTTACATGGATATGTTGGGAAGTTTGGTGCATGGTGCCCTAATGGCCATGTTGCACACTATGATTAGAGACAGGTGGTAATGCTTGTTTGGGCCTAATTTTTGAAAGGGCACGATGAACTAATATCGTCGGATTTGGGATTGATCTCCACTGTTGATTCCAGACGAAGAGTTCCATCGGACCCCATACTACTGGAGAATATCGATGTCTAGAGAGGCTGGAGGGTCTGCGACCAGTGGCTACATGTCACGACATAGGATGGGAGCATGTGATGGGACCACATGTCCAAGGCACAACTCACACAGGGTTGGGAACCAAGAGCTAAAGTTATGCTGGAATTTCCGGTGGGTCGATGTTGTAGCAACCTTGTGGGACATTGAATGGCATCACCTAGCCATTGCCCAATGAAAAAGTGGCACCTTATGACAAGGCCACATACCTTGAGCGCCAGATCATGTCGGATCGGGCCTTTGGGTGTATAATACTTTGGAAAATTGGTCGAAGTCCCGGGACCCAATAAGCTGAGAGTCCAGAAGAACATGTGACAGGTGCCACACCGGCAACCATGTCTGTGTTAGAGGGTGATGTGGATCCATGTGGGTGACACATGGAATTATTATGGAAGAAGACTTAAAAACTTTAAGAGGCCATATATTTTAATACAGAACTCGGATTGAGACAAACTTACAATCGTTGGAAATCTCTTGGTGAGAAGAAGACAATGGTGTCCTTTTGAAAGGGATTCGAGGAGGTTGAGGAAACACAAAATTTAATTCCCCATCCATTAAAAGGGTACTTAGGGGATTGGGTGTGTTACAAAGTGGTATCAGAGCAGGACACTACACTTGGACTTCTTGGGCTCACTTAAATAGTCAAATAAAAATTATTAGACAATTTATAAGGGGGGAGGGCATGCTACACCACCATAACCATAAGGGCCTATTAGTGTCCCTTAGTGGAACTTTTAGGACCACCAGCACAGAGTAACCATATGTTAACCCACACATGACTTGTGTGTGTGCTTTTAATTAGAACCATCAAACCCTTAGTGTAAACTCTGGCTAATGTCACAGAGTATACCGATAAGGATTGTTGATTCGACCGTGATCAATGATCATGATTTTAACGCGACCACCAGGGATGTGACCATGAAAACCATGACCAACAATGGATATTGGTTGACTTATCTATATAAATGTCCCTGAATCCCAATTTTACCGAATGTGTGGAATTCAATGGATTTTGTTGTGCAAACAATTAGCACCTGAGATCTCCATACTGATAATGTCCTTGCATTAACATCTGTGGGGATTTATTTTAAACTTTAATTATTGGAAATAGGAACAAAATTATATGTTGCTTCTACATGATTAAATATGGATTGTATGTTGTTGTTATTTACTAAATTGATAAAGTGAAATTTTAGTTTACAATTTTTTTTTACATATGTTGTTTATAAGTTAAAGGATAAATCAATTAACGAAAAATTGTTGACCATCAACACTTAACCAGTTAGTGACTTCCCATACAAGCTATAAGTAAAAGGATGTTGACCCACCATGAATGAGTAGATATCTCCCATAACAAAGAAGAACCATATGATGAAAGGAGAGCGGTAGAAACCCCTCCAAATGTGGTTGAGACTATGAGAAGTCTCGAGGAAGAGTTGCAAATCTTTAAGGATGACAATGATAGGCCAATGAAGGAGCATGAAACATAGACTGAAATAAATGCAGTCTTGCTAAAAATCATGTTATACATACAAAGGAAGTTGCAACATGGGCCAACAGCCGGTAACATGGACAAACATCAGCCTGAGAAAACCCAGAGTCTGCCTGAGATGCAGAGGCATGGACCTGAAAGAAACAATGCCAGAAGAAATACTCCCAAGAAGGATCAACATGGAACCAAGAGGCATGATAAAACCAAAGATTCATTTGAGGATTCCTCTAGTGAAGCAGTAGAAATCCCCAAGGAATTGTCCAACAGTGAGACCAGTTCACATTCCTAACAGAGAAGAAAGAAGAGGAAGCACTCCAGGGGAGGTGACCCTGAAGAATTTAAGAAAGAAAATCCAGCCACTTTTAGTGGTGAAATAAAGAAGGGGGAAGAAGTAGAATCTTGGATACTTGGCCTAAAGAAGTATTTTAGAGTTCACAAATACTCTAAAAACTTGAAAGCCCGAATAGTTAAATTTAACATGAATGGAAAGGCCTCTATTTGGTGGGAGGACCTTATAAATATAAAATAAATCCAAGAGAAAGATTTGTCTTGGGGTAAATTTGAGAAATACTTCAAGAAGATGTACCTGTCGGAGAGGTACTATGATGACAATACTAAGGAGTTTTGTGAACTCAAACTAGGAAAACTCACCATAGATGAATACATCAACAAGTTTTTGGAACTATTAAGGTATGTTCCCTATATAAAGGAATAAAAGATGAAGATGCAATGATTCATTAGTGGGTTGCCTCAATATTTATGAAACAGAATTGAATTTGATGAACCTAAGACCTTAGAATATGCCCTTCATAAGGCTAGGTATTGTTATGAGCAACTCAATCACAAAGCAGAACACCCCAAGGTAATGGAAGAAGAAAATTAAGATGGGATTCAAGAAGAAGGGGGTTAAACCTTCAAAGTTTTAGAATTATGGGAAGGGTTCCAGGATGAGCTTCCCCAAAAAAAGTGTGAAGCAACAAAACTTTCCATCTCAAAGTGAAAAAAAAACTTTTGGATCAGCCCCGGGAAGGACTTAAACTACAAAGAAGGAACCATTGAAATGTTGGGGTTGTGGAGAAGAGAATGTGTTGAGGGACTTCCCTCATAGGCATCCAAGTAGTAAGGGAGTATACAACATCCAAGAGGCTACCATGTTTGATGATGTGGCCAAGAGTATGCCAAAAATTCATGCAGCTTTGGACATTAGGCAAGCAGACCACCAAACTTCATTGGTGGAAATGGAAGGTATGGTCACCAACCATCTTATTTCTATTCTTATTGACCCTGGTTCTAATCTAAGTTATATTTCTCCTCAAACTGTTGAGAATTGTATATTATAGGGAAAAAAAACTTGTTAAACTTCTTGAAATATTGTAACTTTGAAGAATATTCTAATTATATTTAAGTTATTATCTTATAGATCAAATCCCCTTTTGTGGATTGATCATGTCGGGTCTTGTGTAAGACAAAATCAGCTTTTGTGGATTGGTCAAACCATATTTATATGGTGCTATTTGTAAAGTCGGCCCCTAGGGTTTATAAAGTGGTTCTAACCACTCTTGGAGGAATTCAGCCCTACTTAGTGAAGAGACATAACCCTAACACCTCCTCACTAGTATTTATAAGTGAGAATGGTGCCTCATTTGTTCACTCACTCACTCACACTTCTAGTGCACATGTTTTGAAGTAAGATGCAGTTGCAAGAAGGAGAAGAGAAGTGTATGCTCAGTTCTAGGTTATTCTCAGTGGTTTGGTCTCAAGTCTTGGCATTGTATTGGCAATCTATTATTGAGGAAGTTTTTGATGGGTTTTCTCCCCCATAAGGGTTTCCCAGGATAAAATGTTGTGTACCTTGTGATTGTGTTTATTTTAGTGATCCTCTCTATGTTTTTGTTTTGAAAATGCATTTATAACCTAATAACAACATTAAAATTAACATTGTATAAGAGCTTGATTGAATAGAGCATCTTTCACTAGGTATCTAAAAACGTCGTTGTTGTCATACAAGGAAATTAGGGATTTTTATTGAAGAGGATTTTTTTACTAAAAACCATCTAGAAAAGTGCACCCTACCCTAGCACATATTTTGGCAGCTTGAGTGCACCTTTTTAGTGGCCAGGTTCTCCAGAAAGTCAAACCCTATTTTTGATCGGTACCAGGAAACCAGAACTAGTACCAAAAGCACCAGTCCAGATTTGCGCAGGTCAAGTTTCAAGGGGTAAAAATTGAAATTTTTGGAATCAGTCAGCTTCAACCAACTCGCCTCAGCCCAACACATCTCCTGGTAAGTTCATATTCATTTTTTGAGCACTTTCATTTTCTGGTCATTTTCCTAGCTCCAGGTCAAAATGTCTGCAAGCACCAAGCTTGTTGACAAGTTAGAAGGTGTGGAAAATTTCCATGCTTGGAAATAAATAATTGGGCTCATTCTTGAAGAGAATGACCTTGCAAAATTCATAAAGGAAAATGTACCAGAACCCGAAGAAGATGTAGCCAAAATGAAGTACGAGAAGGATATGATTAGGTCCAAAAGGATAATTGCATATTCAATTAAAGTAACTTGATCCCTCAAGTGTACTCTAAGAATACTCCAAAATAGATGTTTGATTCCCTAACCAGAATGTATGAAGGAAATTACATCAACTGAAAGATGACCTTGAGAACCCAACTCAAGAATACAAAGATGCAGAAAGGAGAAATAGTTCAAGACTATTTCTCTAGGGTTGCTCATTTCAAAGAACAATTAGAAGCAATTGGAGACAAATTGGATGAATATGAACTCATCATGACAACTCTTAATGGTCTCACAAGACCTTGGGAGGCCTTCATCGAAACCATCTGTGCAAGAAAAGAAAAACTCCAATTTGACATTCTATGGGAAGAATGTGTTCAAGAATAACCAAGAGTAGCCAACCGAGAATCCATACTATTAAAGGATGAATATCAAGCCCTATATGCTTATGCTAAAGGAGGAAAAAAAGGTCTCATTTCCAAATGGAGACCCACCTTCATAAAGAATCTCACTCCCCAAAGAGATTCACCCACTTCCATAAATAATATCACCCTCCAAGGAGATTCCAGAAATTTCATAAGGGTCAAAGAAAAGAAAAAAAAGTATCATCTTATCAATGTTATAATTGTGATAAGATGGGACACATTGCTAAGAATTGTCTTTCCAGGAGGGAAGAATACAAGAAGAGAAATAACAAAATACATCATGTCCATACAGTTGAAGATGATGAGCCACCCAAGAAAGTGACTAAAAAGATATTGAGTATTGTGTCTTGTTTTCATCTCTCTCAAGATCTGTGACACCTGGAGAGGATACTTGGCTCATAGACAATGGTTCCTCTAAGAACATGACAGGTCAGAAAGACATCTCTCTAGTCTTACAGAAAAGGACTTCCCCCAAAAAGTTTCACTTGGAGATTATTATCAGTACCATATCAAACAAATGGGATAATCCACCTACAAACTTGATTCAAGGACTTCGATGAGAATGAAGGATGTACTTTATGTACCACGTTTTACAAAGAACTTACTTTCTATCTTATCTATAGATAAGAATTTTTTCAGGGTTGCATTCATAGATGGTGAAGTTCTTATGTGGCCTAAATGAAAAACCATAGAAGATGCAATTGTTATTGGAACAGAAGAAGGTGGTTTGTACAAGTTAAAAGGTCACTCGGATGCAACCTTGACTCACTCCACTGAGAGTCCTTGTGAACTTTGGCAGAGAATACTAGCTCACATAAACTACAAATCCTTACCATATGTAATCAAGGTAGTTACAGGTTTACAATAATTTAAGGTTGATCATGAAGGTGTATGCAAGGGATGTGCACAAGGAAACAACATAAAGAATCATTTCTGAAAGAGTGGCAATAAAGCAAAAGGATTCTTGGAACTCATCCACTCAGATGTATGTGCTCCAATGTCATCAACCTCTCTAAGAAGGTATGTGTACTATGTGTCATTTATTGATGATTACTCTCGTAAGAATTGGGTTTATTTATTGAAATCAAAATATGAAGTACTCGGAAAGTTCAAGGAATTCAAAGCCTTAGTAGAAAACCTCTCCGAAACAAAAATCAAGATACTCAGGTCATATAATGGAGGAGAGTACACCTCAAATGAATATGGAAGTTTTTGCAGAGATCTTAGGATTAAGAGGGATCTCACCACTCCCTATAATCCTCAACAAAATGGTGTAGCATAAAGAAAGAATAGAACAATTATGGAACTAGTGAAGACTATGATTCACGGTCAATATCTTCCAATGCACTTATGGGCTGAAGCAACAAGAACAACAGTTTATGTCCAAAATAGATTATCCCATAGTGCACTTGGATTCAAAAACCCCAAATAAATATTCACTAGAAAGAAACCAGAAGTAAGCCATCTAAAAATATTTGGTTGTCCAGTGTTTGTACAAATTCCGAAAGAAAGAAGAACTAAGATGGATCCTTCAAGAAAGAAGGGAATATTTGTTGGATACTGTGAGGTCTCTAAGGCCTTCAAAATTTACATACCAGGTTACCATTATATTGAGATCAGAAGAGATGTAACCTTTGATGAATATGAAACACTCAAAAGATCAATGAAATGTCAACTTGAAGAAGTATATGAAGAAGAACTTGTAGCTCCTAGAGTTGCAGAACCAGTGAAGGAAGTTGTAGTTACTCATGATGATGAGATTCCAGAAGATCATGATATGATAGAATCTCAAGAACCTTCCCAGATGACGATCTCTTAGAAGAGAAAGCCAGCTTGGGCAAGGGAACTTATTCAATATGGAGAGAATTATGGTGCCCCGAAAGGAACCATGAGACAAAGCAAGAAACCTAAGACATTCTCCAGTTATATGGCCTTGATGTGTGATCTCATAGAAAAGGAACCTACTTTATTTGAAGAATCCATTCAGAAGAAAGAATGGGCAGATGCCATGACAAAAGAATACCAGTCCATTATAAATAATGATGTATGGGAAGTAGATCCCAGACCAAAGAACAAAGATGTGGTATCTTCCAAGTGGATATACAAGATAAAACATGCACCAGACGAAAGTATTGAAAAACATAAAGCAAGATTTGTGGCTCATGGTTTTTCTCAAAAGGAAGGTATTGATTATGAAGAGACGTTTGCTCTTGTATCCAGATACACTTCTATCAGAACCGCCATAGCTCTTGCAGCCAAAATGAAGTGGAAGTTACACCAAGTGGATGTGAAAACAACCTTCTTAAATGGTGTTATTGAAGAAGTGTATATAGAACAACCACAAGGGTTTGAAGTTGAATATAGAAAGAATCATGTTTGCAGGTTGAAGAAAGCTCCTAGAGCTTGGAATGGAATAATTGATGGTTTCCTGATGAGCTTGGGATTTACCAAGAGTAAATTTGATTCTAACCTTTACTTCAAGGTTATGAATTATGAGCCAGTTATATTGTTATTGTATGTGGATGACTTATTCTTAATAGGAGAAGAAAATCTCATCACATATTGTAAGAAGAAACTCGTTGTAGATTTTGAGATGAAAGACCTGGGCCTGATGCATTATTTCTTAGGTCTTGAAGTTTGGCAGAACCCAAAGAATATCTTCCTTAATCAAGGGAAGTATGTTGTTGAAATACTGAAGATATTTGACATGTTGGAATGTAAATCCATGAAGACACCCATGGAAACAAATTTGAATATCTTGGTTGATACTTCATTAGAATTGGTTGATGCTACTCTATATAGAAAGATTATTGGTTCGTTGATGTATCTGATGAATACCAGGCCAGATATATACTTTCTTGTGAACACCTTGATTCAGTATCTGGTAGAACCCATACATGTTCACCTTGTAGCTGCAAAGCATGTGATGAGATGCCTTAAGGGTACATTAGATTATGGTCTCTATTATGTTGGAGATCATGACTTCAGACTATATGGTTATACTGATTCAGATTGGGTCGGAAGTGCTTATGATAGAAAGAGAACTTCAGGATATTTTTTCAGTATGGGGTCAGCCATGAATTTATGGAAAAGCAGGAAGCAATCTAGTATTTCTCTCAGCATGGCAGAAGTAGGATACATTGCAGCATGTTCTGCAAGTTTTTAATCCATATGGATTTAGAAGTTGTTGACAGGTCTGTTCAATCTGGAGATGGAATCCACCGTGATTCTATGTGATAACAAGAGTTGCATAAAGATTTTGGAGAACCCAATGTTCCATGATAAGTCAAAGCACATAGACATCCGGTATCACTACATTTGTGATATGGTGCAGAGAGGAGATGTAAAGCTCCAATATGTTGGCATAGATGAACAAGTTACAAATGTGTTGAACAAGCCTCTATCTCATGTAAATTTTGAGTACTTTTGAGACAAGCTTGGTGTTGTTCGAAAGGACCTCCCTTGGAAGGGGGAGTGATGTTGATGATACTATGATATCCTGACCAACAACGAGTAGCTTTGTTAGGATTTTATATCCTAGGGAATTGATCATCCCTGAACATATCCTGAAGGTCTGGTAAGGATGGTCTATCAAAGTACTCGTGCATGTATATGCCAGCTGTGGTCAGTAGTGGTAGCTCCATTAAGATTTTATATCATAGGGAATACTTTGATTCCTGGGCAAATCCCAAAGGTTCAGTAAGGATAGTCTGTCAAAGTACCATGTGGTAGCTTGTCAGGATTTTATATAATATTATGATTCTTGGGTAGATCTCGAAGGTATGGTAAGGACAGTCTGTCAAAGTACCACAAAATGTTGTTGTTGCACCTGCCTCACTCTGTTTCCATATGATGATGATGTTTTTGTCTCAGCCTCGTGCTGATGATGTTGTTGTCTCAGCCTCATGTTGATGATGTTGTTGTTTTCAGCCTCATGTTGTTGATGATGTTGTTGTATCAGCCTCATGTTGTTGATGTTGGTGTGCCAACCTCGGGTTGGTGATATTGTTTCTTTAGTGTTATGTTAATTGATGTTTATGTAGATGATGATGATGATGCTACTCCATCTCCATGCTGTGAACGATGATGAGAAAAACTTTCGATGATTTGTAGATATACCAATCAATGTCCCAGATGTTGATGATGTTGCTTCTCTCTCTCCTGATGATATTGTATTGGGTTATGTCGGTAGAATACCCTTCTCGGTAAGGGGGAGTGTTGAAATATTGTAACTTTGAAGAATATTCTAATTATATTTAAGTTATTATCTTATAGATCAAATCCCCTTTTGTGGATTGATCATGTTGGGTTTTGTATAAGACCAAAACCCCTTTTGTGGATTGGTCAAACCATATTTATATGGTGGTATTTGTAAA
>JZKD02S2393973.1:18293-29264 GCA_000966675.3 Picea glauca
TAGTCTTCCATCTGCATCTTCCATAACTGGTAGTTTTGGCCATTAAATTTCTCGACCCTAAACTTTCCATCTTTCGACATTACTCCCACTCGAACCAGGAACCCTCTTTTCCTGCAAGTTACCTTTTGCTCTAATACTAGTTGTTAGAAAAATAGGACCATGGAGCAATAAAATAAAATAAATGTGGAAACAAAACACATAAGATACACAATACAATAGAGAAACAGATTTATGTGGTTCACCCAATGTGGGCTACATCCACTAGAGAAATTGCCATGTCCTTACTTTATTATTATCCAACATATGAAGGGATACAACCTACAACAAACCCGTTGTAACTTCCTCTTCTTTCTCTCACAGTCTCAATACAATATTCACCATCAACCATAGCCAGAATACATTTCCCTCATAAAAGAGGGTTGCCTTCTAGGGAAAAAAACGCTAACATAATTTCTACCATTAGATCTGCGACCTTATAATGAATAGTCCATATTTACAATGAAATTACAATATACATTTACAAGAAAAAAATTCCTTCGGGGGCTTCGCCCCCAAATCCCCTTTGGGGTCCTACTTGCCCCCAGACCCCCTAGCCGGGGGGATAGCCCCCGCGGACCCTGCAGAGGGGGTACCCCCCCTCTTCACTCCTCCATGTGGAAGAGTGTACATACTTTTGGGGTGTAAATACTTCATCGGGTATAAAAACGGCTGAAAGTAAAAGACCTTTGAATCATGAAGATAATCAGGCTCCAAAACCAACACTTGTTGGCCCTTGACCAAGTCAGAGGATCCCTGGTCATGTTTGACCTATTTTTGGGACTTCGACAGGCTTTCGAAGATGGAGCACAAGTTGAAGCAGAGATCGCGGGATCTCGACCCCCTTTTAGGGATTTTTGGGTTTTTGACTTATGTAACGAGAATGGGGATGTTGGCCCATGGGTTTACCCATGTTTAGGCCTATTTTGTAATGTATAAATAAGTATCTAGGCAATGTAATAAGAGGCCAGTGTGCTAAGTGTTCAAGTTCAATCTATGTGATCAAAGGAGGGAGAAGTATGTGATGCTAAGTGTTAAGTGTTAATTGCTAAGTGTAAGTGGTAACTGTAATTTCTTTGTGCATACTATGTGAGGCTTGCAGAGCTAAGTGCAAGTGATTGTAAAAGACTGTGGAAGGCTTTGTACACAGATCTCACGTCCTCTACAGAGTAATATTTCAAGGCTCTGTGCATGTAGTTGATTGAACGAAGATAAGAAAAGAGAACAAGAGTTGGTGGACGTAGCCCCAGGGTAGGGGTGAACCACGTATATCTTGCATTGTGGTTGTTATGTGCTTTATGGTTGTTCTATTGTCTATGTGATTGGATGCTTAGTGCACTGATGTATGATTAGAATGATATTATATGGTGGCTTAGTACTGAATTGTGTGAATGAATGATAGATCTGATCTATGTTGATATGCTTATTACTTGAATCTATATAAATACAACGTTGATGGGTTGTTAGGGTTTAGGTGCGTTGTAAAATAAGGATGAATATTAACCAACTGTATATATTAAGTGCTATGTTAAGGTCTTGTAATCACAAATTTGTGTCCCAGCTAAGGTTGCATACACTGGAGTCCTACAACCACCCCTACCTCTACCTCGGGTGAGACTTCATCTGCTTCGCAGGTGTTGCCAAAAGGGTCAGTAGTTAGGGTTTTGTTGGTGCGTTGTTGTAGCATTGAACCCTAGGTTTTCCCCTATCCTAACAAATGGTTCCATTGCCGGGACATGAAATTGTGATTGTTGGGAACTGAGGTAAAGAAAAAGAGAAAGGCCCTGTGCGTAGATCTACTGCTAAAGTGTGCAGTATCTTACCTAAAACTGTGATTACAGAGAACTGAAGGAAAGAAATAAATCTCTGTGCATAGATATGTTGCCTTAGTGTGAAATATTCTACTTGACCTATAAAGATCTTTGCTAAAAAAGAGAAGTCAGATCCGAAGAAAGGAGGTAATATCTGGAAGCTTTGTGCTCTGGTAAAGGTAAGAATAGTGAAACGTTTTAGATCTGAAAGCTTTGTGCTCTGTTGAAAGTAAGATTAGTGAAAATTTTTGTTTCAAGAGTATAGATCTAGGTATGCTTGATAAATTTTATCCTAGTCTGAAAACTAGGGCACATATAGAATAGAAAAGGTTTGATATGAGTATATCTGATAGAAATAATGAAAGATATGTTATTCCTATGTATAGAAAGAATGTTTGGACTAACAAATGGATGCAGGATCCTAGAAATAATTTTTTGCAGGTTAGCTACTATGATCCTAGTGTGCAGTACAGGTAAGTCTGGGGATCATTTAAAAAAAAAAAGAGGATTAACCCTTTGTTACAATTGCATAAGACTGGGACATCTTGCTAAGGAATTCCCTGGAAGAAGACCTAGTTGTCTTTGTTGTAAATCTGTGGACCGTGAAGTTTTATACTGGCCTGGAATGATTTCTAAGCTTGATAGAATGAATATGAGACAAGAAAACCTTGAGGAAGGTCACGAAACTGAGACCGTGATAGAACCCCAGACAAAATCATAGATTGTACTACTGCAAATGAAAGATACCCTAAATGATCATAGAGATATCAAGTTATCAAAGATATTCAAAGAAAAAGAATGCATAGAATAAAGAATAGGAGACTTCGACATAGACTATGTTATGGATGAGGAAACATAGGTAAATATCATGACAGAAATAACTTGGGAAGCTTTAGGAAATCCTGATACGATTCCTTCATTAGGAGGAATAGGACTACTCAAGGGAAAGATGATAAACCTATGTGGAAGACTCACCCAGGTATCTATGAGTGCTCATGGAGCTTCGACAGAGGAATATTTTGAGGTTGTTAGATTCATTGAGGACAACACTCCATTTACTATGTTATTATGAAAAACATGGATCAAGAAAGATTAGACCAAAAGAAAAGAAGAGGAGGCCCGAGAACAAAAAAAGAAGGAATTAAACGATTTCATGACTAGGAGGATATCACACTTGATTGCAAAACAAGAGAAAAAATCTAAGCGAATTAGAACTAGAAACTTGGATCATGAATTTGAAAGAACACAAGAAGATTCATAGATGAGTAGAGCACCTACCCTAGATAAAGAAGCAGTATTACTCTCTAGTCCTATGAAAGAATCTCAATAGCACGAAGCTGCTATGCCAAAATAAACCAAGAATCAGAATGGAAAGAGAAATACCGAGACTAAGATCATCAGGAAGAAGGCTAGAAAACTCAATAAGAAGAGATCAAATATCGAAAAGTTACAGACAAGCCCGGAGGGAACCTCATGGAAGGAAGATTTGCAAAATTGGAACTTTGTCGGGATATCAGATCAACGCCCCATGGCACTTCACCATGATGAAGCGATATGACCGTTGGAATCATTATAACTGTTGGACCAACGTTCCAGAATGGTTAGAACGACAATTATGACCAGAAAGATCGCCTTCGGACCGTTGGGACTGTGCCGCAACAGACATAATTGCATTGATGGAAAACTTCTTATCCATTGGAGAGATCTGTTACATCATGTTTACTTAGTCCATCGACTGTTGCACTGAGAACACTTTTGAGAATTGTATCAAAGATAACAAGAGAACCCATTGCTACAACACTGTTCTTAGTGAGATTGACACTGATTTTATTACTTTGAGCACTCATCCATCCACCCAAGTTTTTCGATCGAGAGCGTGCATGTTGGATGAGCTTAGCATTGTGGAGAAGTTAGTCGAGGAATTTTTAATTGATCTAATGGCTGAGAGAGTGATGTCTACAGGAGTTCAAGATTCATCGAAGTGAGGAGTGAAATCCTCTCCATCGACTGCTCACGGATATGGACCATCCCAACTGGCAGCATAAAATAAAACCAGGCACAGAGATGATCTAGTAAACACGAATTTAATCCCGACCATCTTACTCGACTACATCTCGTCTCTGGCTAGTGCAGTGAGTCGTGACAGTGTCCTGAGGGACTTTGATTACACCATGGTTACTATGTACCTCTTGAAGGGGATATGTGCATTCAAGACACAACAAGATAAGATCACGACATTTAAGTTCAATCACGTTAACCTAGGTGACCGAAATAATTATAGCATGCTTGATCCTTACAAATATATGACCAGGACAAAGGGGAAGACCTCAAAAATAATCCCCCAGCCATGGACTATGAACCTCGCGTAGTCCACCCTCTTGAATCTCATGAAAATCCTGCACTTTGGAAGGCACCAAGAGGTTAACGCGTGTGTTAAGATCCTTCTCTCATGTTACCATGGCGATTATCTATGGCTAAATAGATGCATCACATTTGATATGACATTGATCCATAGGATCACCAGGTTGAGCATGCAAGGACCTGACCCGCAAGAATTCTACCCAGGGAAGGCTTCCAACCACACCCTGGCATAGAGAATTAAGGACACTTAGGGTGATGTAGAAAAGGGAACGTGAGGCTACAAGGTAGCTTCCATCCAGAATCGCACAGTGCGCTTGGCCTGCCATTTGATCGCAGGGAAGCTAGTAAGGAAGAACCAACCTACATAAGTTATAGGATTTGTTGTTGACCTAGCCGAGAAATGTGTAGAAGGACTCCAGATGAACTAGGTGAAGTACTTGGTCAACCAACTGGAATTAGATTTCCGCGAAGCTCAGTATCAGGGCTATGAATTCCACTTTAGCTAGCTCCTGATCCTCATCGCATTTACTGCTTGGTAAATGTCAGAAGGTACAACCTTCCCGTACATTGAGTCGTTTGAGTCGCTCACTACGAAGTTCACCATGATTTGGTACTCGAGCAATATGGGAAAACAATGGCAGTCGAACGCGGTCTTTCATACCTATTATCTCTAGCTGAAGAGGGATATCGAGGTTGTCCCTCACATGACGTCGAAAACCCTACACCGATTCCAACCCCTCATGAAGTTCCGTGAAAATCGACACTTCACTTATATCACTGCATGCGTAGATGAGCACAAAGAATAGATTCAATCATACTACAAGATAACAAAGGAGGACCTTGAAGAGGTTTCCAAGGACTTGTTTGTCGAACTCCTCATCCCTGCAAACCCTGCAGAAATGTCATACCCTGAACTAATCGACATCCCTGAGACCACTCATGAGGCAAAGGATCTTCCTAGACCCAATAGAAGGAAGAAGACCGAGGAGGTCCAAAACTTGAGCAACGCATCGGAAGGAACTACTTCAGTATCACCTTGATGAGGGGGTGATGAAAAAGTAGAAGAGACAAAGAGGAAAGAAGACCAGCATAATCAAGGCGAAGTAACACCGCCTAGGGACCCCGCTGATGAGGATGATCCCCTGAAGAAAAGGAAGGTTTCTCCTAGGAAACCCACTTCCCGAAAGAAATCTAGAGAAACCTTGACTAAGATACAGACTCTTCTCACTGTAGATGACTTTGAATTTATCATCACAGCTATAGCAGATGCCTCACAGGATATCTTGTAGAAACATGAAGCCAATAAAGAGGAGATGTATGATAGAATTGAGGTTGATATCAGAGGGGTAAAAAAAACCCCTCAATCCAACCATGCAGTATCTACTATGCCCCCACCATCAGAAGAACCTGAGTTGGAAGATGAGCCTTCCCAACTCCGCAGACTAGCTGATGCAACTGAAGATCACCTTTGTCGTGCATAAGAAGAAACCAAACAGGCCATAGAGGCCCTAAAGCAAGTACAAAAAGTAGTCATAGAGCAACGTCGAGTTGCGTAACAAGAGAAGGCTACCCTCCAAACTAAGTTTGAAGAAGAGAAAGCACAGATCCAACAAGAGAAAGAGAAGTTGCTCGTAGCATAGGTGGGAGTAAAAGAAACAATCAACAGAGCACTTCGCTCTGTGACAGGTTTAGAACAAAAGGTGGAAGACCCAGTGGAACATCGAGTAGAGTAGTTTGCGAAAGCTATCCAACAACTTCAATAGAGAATCACATACATCGAGCTATGAACAGTGCCAAGTAACTAGCAGGACGTGCGAGATCAACGAGAAGCCACTGCCTAGAGCGCAGTTGAGAGGATCATAGAATTCTCTCTAGAATTCAAACAACTAAGTGCTTGTAGTGCACAGAATTATGAGCGACTCACCAAAGATATTGAGATAAAGGTACTAGAGTCACAACTCTAGGAGGAAAAGAAACAGGAAATATCAGTACAGGCATAGTTGAAGCTCCTGTCAGTAGTTGAAAGGATGAAAAAATCCTAGGAACAACGCAATGCTCAATAACAAGTCCACACCATTCAAAGAAAAGTCATGGAAGTGACTCAAAGGCTCCAACCAGTTTAGGATGAAGCTTCCCAACTGTTTGAGGAGATTGAAGGCCGAGGTGTAGAGTTGGAACAAGTAGTCGCTATAGTCAATCATCATTTAGAGGGACCTATCAATGAAGAAAACATCCAAGAGTTTGTTGAGCAGGAGGCCTTGGCGCAACAACAGGTTGCAGCATCTCGAGCCAAGATCGAGGATTTTGAAGCAAAAATACCCAAACCAGAGTGACTCGGGACAAGTCACATGTGATTGTTGGGGGTTTGTTGGCCCTTGACCAAGTCTGAGGATCCTTGGTCATGTTTGACATATTTTTGGGACTTTGACAGGCTGTTGAAGATAGAGCGCAAGTCGAAGCGAAGAACGCGGGATCTAGGCCCCTTTTTAGGGATTTTTGGGTTTTAGGATTATGTAACGGGAATGGGGGTGTCGTCCCATGGGTTTACCCATGTTTAGGCCCATTTTGTAATGTATAAATAAGTAGCTAGGCAATGTAAGAAGAGGTTAGTGTGCTAAGTGCTAAAGTTTGATCTATGTGATTGAAGGAGGGACAAGTATGTGATGCTAAGTGCTAAGCGTTAATTGCTAAGTGTAAGTGGTAATTGTAATTTATTTTTGCATACTATGTGAGGCTTGTAGAGCTAAGTGCAAGTGATTGTAAGAGACTGTGGAGGGCTTTGTGTTGTAAATCAAGGAAGGAGGATCTAGTGAGGTGCGCAGATCTCTTGTCCTCTGCGGAGTATGATATCAAGTCTCTGTGCATGCAGTTGATTGACAAAAGATAATTAAAGAGGATAAGAGTTGGTGGATGTAGCCCCAGGGTGGGGGTGAACCACATATATCATGCGTTGTGGTTGTTATGTGTTTTATGGTTTTTCTATTGTCTATGTGATTGGATGCTTAGTGCACTGATGTATTCTTAAAAGGATCTAATATGGTAGCTTAGTAATGAATAATGTGAATGAATGATAGATATGATCTACGTTGATATGCTTATTACTTGAATCTATTGGATCTGTATAAATACTAAGTTTATGGGTTGTTAGGGTTTAGTTACACTGTAAACTAAGGATGAATATTAATGAATTGTAACTACCGAGTGCTATCTTAAGGTGTTGTAATAACATATCTGTGTCCCATCTAAGGTTGTTGACACTGGAGTCTTGCAACCACCCCTGCCTCTACCTCGAGTGAGACTTCATCTGCTTCGCGGGTGTTGCTGAAAGTGATGGTAGTTAGGGTTATTTTGGTGCGTTGTTGTAGCATTGAACTCTAGGTCTACCCGTGTGCCAACATAACTCTTCTACAAAAACAAGTTTGGTGTTTTTTTTATTGAGCAGGACCATGAGGATAAGTAGGATCATCCCAAACAATATAAAAATGTGGAAATCCCAGTGGGGACCCAGGACAGTCCCATTGTGATAGAGGATGAGGAACACTAGAAAGGATCGGGCCTAGTCAGGTCCTTAGTGTAGAAATGTAGAAAAATAATCATCTTGTGGTGAAGCCTCCATTTAGGAGGGCCTTCTCTGCAGTCGGAGCTTGACTAGATAGGTTAGTAGGGTGGTGGAAAATCGAGGACTCCTTTGCAATATTTAGGGACTTTCGAGTATGGTCCTAATATATATATGTATATATTTGTAATCAAAGGAATCAATATATGAATCTCTTGAGACATATAGGGATGGATCCCTTTTGAAATTATGGAACTTAGGGCCATATCGGGCTAGATCCTTTTTGAAATTCTGGAAGTCAAGTCTACTCTGTGGGGATTTTTGGTTTCAATTTGGGTTTGGTCTTTTTGTTGAAATTCTGGAAGACATGAATATTCTATGGGGATCCCTGGTTTTCTTTTTGGAAGGACCCCCAAAATCGTAGACTGTAATTTTATGTATCATTCTAATAGAAATCCATAGTGACTTTTTTTGTCTAAAAAAAAACAACTCACTTGACACAAAAGCACCACCATTGTCACTTACGATATCATGTGTCTAACCAAAGTGGGAAAATATGACTTCTTCCAAAAAATAAATGACCTATTCTAGCTTAGGATATTTAAGAATGACATCTTTAACCCATTTGGTAAAATAATCGGTAGCACTGATGATAAAAACATGACCAACTAAGGAAGGGTGATCAATATGAACAATGGATTCTAATCCCCACTTCACAAAATGAAGACATTAAATTATGGGATTCACAACCATGGAATACAAATTTTATTTTCCTCGATAGTGATCACAAGTTTTAATGAAAATAAAATCATCATGAAACAAGGTTGGTTAATAGAAACCATAGTGCATAATTTTACATGTAGTGGCTTTAGTTGCAAAGTGCCTACCACTATGATAATGCAAGTGAGCACCATCATGGAACCATTCCATTGTTTTTTCTTGAGACTTTCCCATGCACCTAAGAATCATACCATTTCAATGCATACAAAACAAATGATTTCTTAGAAGGACAAAATGATAACTTATAGCCTATTCCTTATCTTTTCATTATCTTATAAATGAAGAGGAGGTCAATTATATAGGAATGCTTGTACCAAGAATCCTACACTATATCAAAATCAATATCAAAACATTCCAACTAAAAAAACTAATAAATAATAATCATATTCAAGGTTATTTGAGCATTTACTATATCAAAATCAATATCAAAACATTCCAACTAAAAAAACTAATAAATAATAATCATATTCAAGGTTATTTGAGAATTTATCAGTAGAATAGCCTTGATAATAGAAATCTTAAGATCAAATTCCTAAATTTTGGCTAACTAGTTTTCCAACTTACCTTGCAAATAAGTTTGGGAAAACAAATATTTAATTACTAGAAGTGATACTTTTACTACAGTATGCTTCTATGGAATGTACTTTTTGAAAATATTGAGAGAAGTGATAAGTGAAAATGAATGATTTACAATCAAGGAATATTTCGCTTCATTTTCATTTAGTCTCTAGCTCATATATGCCATTGATTTTTCAACATTCTTAGCATGTAACTAAATAAGAAATGTTGAAGAAACTTATTATTTTGTAGCATTAGTATAGATTTGAAATTCCCTATAGAAATTTAGTTTAGCTAGGACTAATAATATTCTTAATTTACCAAAAGCATTTTTGAGTGCCTTTAACATCTTTTATTAACAATTTATGGATAGGTTTGATAATTTCAACAAAGTTGGGTACAAATTTACATATGAAATTGATCTTTCCCATGAATGATTGAATGAATTTCTTAGAGGTAGGCAGAGGTAGTCTCTAAATTACATAATTATTTAGAGTCAATACTCACATTGTCATTTGAGGAAATGTGTCTTACCATCTTTCCTATCGTAACACCAAAACAAATATGTTGTATTTAAATATATTCAAATTTTCTACATCTAAGGAATCCCTATCTCAAATGATAAAAATGATAACTCCACTTCCTAGAATGGACCATCAAATAATCAAGAAAAAATTGAATAATACTGTAAGGTAGCTAGAGAGAATGTAAGGTAGCTAGAGAGGTAGTGGGGGGGCCCAGAGGGCCCATAGTGATAATAGTGGAGGTCATTCAATGTAAGGTGGACTAGGTCCACTATATTATTAAATAAGGCCCACTATGGTAGTTAGATATAATAAATGTAAGAGGACTTCTTAGAAGGTTCTACTTCTAGAAGATTGCTCCTCTAGAATGTTCTTAGGTGATGGTAGCACTATATAAAGGGGTTCAAGCAATGTAATGACACATGAAGAGAAATATTGTATTTTGGAGCGGTAGCTCAATAGGAGGATGTCCCCTCGAAGAGGCAAGTGAACAGGAGAGGATCCATTCCATAATAGGATCCATTGTATGGTGTTGCCCTACCTCAAGGGTTTGGTAATAATATTGTGTGGTTTTTCTTCTATATTGCTATTTGGATCTATTGTGTATTTAGTATTTTTGGTGATTATATTTGTATATCTATTCAGGTTCTTAACAAGTGGTATCAGAGCACTTTCTAGGGCCGGAGTTGTGGGCAACTATTTTTATTTTTGCAGATTTTTTTTTTCGGTGAAGAAAAAAGAGGGCCTCGACATTCCAGACAGTTTCAGTACATTTCTGTGAAAAATTTGCAGAAAAGGGTTGTATATCCGAGTTCCTCTCAGAAAAACACCCAAGTTAAAAAACAAAATCGTCCGAAACAGAGTCCGGAAGGTCAAGATATTGACGTTTTAAAATCTGCAATTTTTCAAGGTTTTTTCTATGGACGGCGGCGCGATTTGTTTTTATTTATGTAGAATTTGGAGGCCAAATTTTCCCAAATAAATTACATATCTGAGTTCTTCTCACAATTTTACCCAATTTCAAAAAACAAATCAACCGAAACGGAGTCCGGGAAGTGAAGTTATGAGCATTTCAAGTTCAGCAGTTTTTTAGGGTTTTTCCAGAAAAAGCCGCGATTTTCTGCCGAAACTTATTGGGTCTATTTTTTTTGAGTTTTTTCATGAAGGCTGCAGGACCAAAGATTTCATAGGGTGCTCATATGGCTATTTCATCTCAAAACTTGAAATAATTTCTTGAATCATTCAAAGCCCAATTGGATGATAGATTGGATGCATTTGCACATGGCTTCACAAACAGCCTCACAGATAGCCTCACATATGGCCTCAATGATAGTTTTCGTAGTAT
>JZKD02S2394039.1:0-11266 GCA_000966675.3 Picea glauca
CTAGCTGACTTAACTAGTCAACCAGTATTCAGTTAGCTAACTGAGCATAGTGTAGTGATGAATAAATCAAGGAATCAAGGGTAATGTGCTAGTCTGATGATGATCCCAAGGAAAGTGCGCATTATCATGGTGATGATCCCAATGTTGGATGGTGACAAAACCAATGCAACATCTAGACTCAACTCAACTAGTCAAAATGAAGTGTCAACTGAAGACTGGATAATGACTAATAATGACTAAAAAATATAGGAAAAACCTTAGAAAAAGGAAATCCTAGGTGTGTGTGAAGTAACTCCAACACCCCCCCTGAACATCATTATGGTGAAAATAAAGAATGGGTCCTGGCAATGAGGCCATGTAAGATACCCAAATAAAAAAGATACAATGAAATAAAATGAGTGAAGAGAGAAAACCTCATGGGAAACCCCCCCTCCCCCTCAAAGTACAATGTATGTAAAAAGAAGAAATACAGTTGCTAGGCAATTGTGTCCTTCACTCCAAGATGACTTCATAGAGAATGAAAATTCTTCTCAATGAAGGTCTTGGTGAAGATGTATGTTGTCTATTCTGCTGAAGGACGGAATTGTAGGTTGATGATCCCCTCATGTACTAAGTCCCGGATGTAGTCCATGTGGACCTCGATGTGCTTCGTCCGCTGCCTCTAAACTGGATCTCTACAGACCTTGAGAGTGCTCTAGTTGTCACACAAGATGACGATCGGCCAATGAAAATGAATGCCAAACTCAGTGAGAAAATGATGTAGCCACATAGTCTGAATGGTTATCTTAACCAACCCTCTGTACTCTTCCTCGGTTGAAGATAGATAAATGGAAGCTTGCTTCTTTCTTGACCAACAGATAAGCTCAGAACCAAGACTGAGTGAGTAACCAGATGTGGACTTGTGATCAATGTTATCGCCAGCTCAGTCGGGATTAGTAAACCTAATGAGATCTAATGTAGATTATGTTGCATAATGAATCCCATAGGTGATGGTGTCATGTACGTATCAAAGGATACGCTTTGCATCCTTCTAATGTAGCTCATGCGGCTCCTGCATGAAACTGGAAACTGCGCCAAATGCATAGGAGAGGTTTGGTCTAGAGTGTGTGAGATACAACAAGCCCCCCACTAGTTTTCTATATAGTGTGTTGTAAACCAATGAAGTGTCCCCACCATCCTGAAGTTTGACTCCTGATAGGAAAGGATTCGGAGCAGAATTTAAGTCTGTCATGTGAAATCTATCAAGGATATCTCTTAAATACATGGCCTGAGATAGTTTGATGCATGAAGAATCCTAACTAATCTTGAGTCAAAGGAATAAGTGTAGTGGACCCATGTCCATCATGAAAAACCTGTCATGTAGAATCCTCTTGACTGCAACAATCATTGAAGTCGAGCAATCAGTGATCAACAAATCGTCAACATATAAAACTAAGAGTAGAAGTGAATCAACCATCCTGAGCATGTAGACATCTGGGTTTGATTTACAATGTACAAAGTTTTGTGACAACATGTAGGAGTCCATCTTGGAATACAATGCCCTAGGAGCCTTCTTGAGGCCATAAAGGGACTTATTCAATCAACAGACCAAAGATGAGTCCTACATAAATCCCTAGGGCTGCTCCATATAGATCTCCTCATAGAGATCACCATGAAAAAATGCATTCTTCATGTTCATCTAATGGAATTTCTATCCCTTGGTTGTCACAATGTCAAGTTCCAATTGTATGGAATCCATCTTCGCTACTAGAGAGAAGGTCTCATCATAGTCAATACCATGCACTTGCTAAAAGCCTTTGGAAACAATCTTGGCTTTGTATCTGCTAATTTGTCCATTTGTTGCACTCTTGATCTTGTAGACCCATTTGCATATGACAAGTTTCCTTCCATATGGAAGGGGAACTGGATCCCAAGTATGGTTCTTGAGGAGGGAGTTGTACTCCTCTTGCATGGTGAATTACCAAAAGGAATTTCTAGCAACCTCGCCATAAGACTATGAATCTAAATATTGAACCAAGAAAATGTTCCTAAAGGGAAATGGTTTAGTGGCAATAAGTGAAACATGAGGCTCCTCGAAATCAAGTCAAGTCCTCCTAGTATTGGTTTCATTATCAACGAGATCCCCTGCATCATGAAGATTAGTTTGTGCCCACTTGGGCCTCTGCTTTAGCTCTGGAACTACATTTAGATGCTCTAACTTTGCATCTAACTGTATTGACTCTATATCTGAATCATCAGAGTCATTTGAACCAGAACTATCATCTAAAGAAAAGTTGGCATGTGCATGCTCATCATCTCAGACAGGTGGAAGAATGAAGGTGTCTTCATGCAGATGATGAGGTACTTGAGAAACACTTTCCTCAAATTGGACACTTCACTCAATGATGAGTCATCCCAAGGAAAGATCAATAAGTTTATATCCATTCACACCATTAGGGTATCCAAAAAAAATACACTCAGTTCTCTTTGGATCAAGTGCCTTCCTCTTTTCAGAGGGAGTTTGGGCCCATGCACGTGAACCAAAAATATGAAAGTGGGTCACTTCCAGTTTGAGGCTGCTCCAAGCCTCGTAGGGGGTATTATCCTTGATATATCTATGGGGAGATATTTTTTGAATGTATGTTGCAAAATTAAGTGCTTTGGCCTATAGTCTCTCTAGTAGTGACTTTGCATGCAACATGCAAGATGCCATCTCCTTTAGAGATCTGGTTTTCCACTCATCAACTTCGTTTTTTTGCGGAGAATAGGGAACTGTGTGCTACAACTAAATCCATGCTTCATGAAAAATATTATGGATCTCATGATTGACATAATCTCCCATGTTATCAGTTCGGGGGACTTTGATTTTCTTTTCGGACTGTGTCTCAACCAGGTCTTTGAAATCTTTGACGTGTTGAAAGACCTCATACTTTTTTCCTGAGAACATAAATCCATATAAAACGTGAGAAATTGTCAACAAAAATGAGAAAAAATCTCACTTTTCTAATAGATGAATGCAAAAAATGACCCATAAGGTCACTCTTGATTAGATCTAAAGCCGCAGAATCTCTCTGAGACTTTCCTTTGTCAAATTTCTCTTGAGGTTTTTTTCCAAGAACACATCCCTCACACACTCCCTTGGAGATATGGATGTCTGGTAGACCATCAACCAATATTTTCTTGCTAAGATGTTTCATATATCTAAAATTCAAATGTCCAAATCTTTTGTGCCATATCCTACTACTTTCATCAGCATGGGTAAGTAGTAAAGCAGAGTCTAGTTCAATAAATTAAGAAAATGTATACAATATATATTGATGATTTACCTCATTGGTAGCAACCCTGGGGTGGGTTTTCATGTCATATATGTCCATTACATTTGGTGTGAATATGACTTTATTTTCGGTGCTAGAATTTGTCATCTGATACACAAAGAAAATATTGACGGAATGTTTGGGAATGTGCAACACATTCTCAAAGCTTTCATCGGTGAGTTCAATCCTTCCTTTGTCAGTGAATTCGACTGAAGAGTTGTCCCCCATCAGAATAGGAGGACCTTTGCATGCATCCAATGAAGAATAGACTTATTTTGAGGCAACCATGTGATGTGATGCTCTTGAATCTATGATCCAAGCATCAGGAGAGGAGTTGATGGAAATCAAGGCACGGCTAGAATTTCCTTTCTTGGGAGTCTCATCTTCTGGGTTCTTCTTGTTGGCACCCTCGGGGATACGATCTCCAAGGTTTTTTTTTTGAATTATTTGATTCATTATATCTATTTGTTTTTCATGCATGTGGATTCTGGATGGAATCCTTTGTGAAAGTATCTGCATTTCTCCCATTTTCTTCCCTTTTCCCTTTTGGATCTGGAGGCATCACTGAAGGATTTTGAGTACCCTTGTTTTTTTAGATTTGCATGATCTTTCCCTTTTCCTTTATATTTATATTTATGATATTGATGTCTGCCATATTACATAGTAAGTGCATGCACCTTTGGGCCTTTGATTTTTCCCATGTTGATGAGCTTGGTTTGCTCTTGTGTCAGGGATTCGATAAAGTCCTCAAGAGAAGACATATTCCAAGTGGATTTGAAGGTGAATCTGAATGAATGGAATGCATACACGAACACGGAGAATTCAAAACCAATTTTGGAGAGAATTGTGAGAGCCATTTGTTTCTCCTCCTTAGATGTATCAACCCCACAAGCTTTGAGTTGTGACAATAAATCCTTGAATTTTATAAAGAAATCTCGGATATTGTCAAATATTTTTGGATCCAATGTGAGAAATTCCACCTCCATCATGTGTCCCCTCATATCATCATGTTTTCCAAAGATCCCTTCCAATATGGTCTAGGCTTAATTTTGAGTCTTACAAGAAGATATGTGAAAAAGGAGATTGAGAGAAATAAGACGGAAAATTATTCTGAATGGTTCATCCATTTGATTTAAGTAATTGGATATTTATATGGTTGATGTCGGTTCTATATATGTATTCAAAGTTAACTTGTACAATCCTCTGGTTCAAATATGTATGACTATTTTCTCCTTCCATGTAAAGTAGTTGTAAGGTGTAAGAATGAATTCTTTTGGGAAATCCGTCTTTCCTCTATCTTCAATATTTTATACCTGCAAAAACATTTGGTGTAGATTTTTCTTAGCAGACTGTCAAATCTGATACCATGTAAATGTGTTGAACCTTCACAGAATAGATCTAGATAGAAAATACTACACACATTTGCATAGAGAAATTGAGAAAGAAGAAGATGGAGAGAAATAATAGAGGAATTATCATTAACCGTAATGAATATTGAATAATTTACACAAGATATACTCTGTATGAATCAATCAATGCACATTGGAAGAGAACCATTGTTCCATAGTGGTGGTCGAGAGTGATCTGGACACACACCAATAGTTACGGGAGTGAACTGCCACCTAGTTTAGTCTCTCAGAAAGTTATAAGAGTGAACTGCCACCTAGTATAGTCTCTCAGGAAGTTACGAGAGTGAACTGCCACCTAGCATAGTTAACTAGTCAACCAATCTTTAGTTAACTGATTGAACAAAGTGTAGTGATGCGTAGATCAATGAATAAAGGGTAATGTGCCAATCTAGTTTTGATCCCAAGCCAAGGGCGCATTAGCATGGTGATGATCCCAATGTTGGATGGTGACAAAACCAATGCAACATCTAGACTCAACTCAACTAGTCAAATTGAAGTGTTAAATGAAGAGAATATTCTCCAGGTGGAATATTCTCCCCTAAAATATAGGATACTGGATAATGACTAATAATGACTAAAAACCAAGGAAAAACCTTAGGAAGAAACAATCCTAGGTGTGTGTGAAGTAACTCCAACAACTCATGGCCCTATATTTTGAATATTTGGAAGTCTTGTATCATTGAAATATACACCAACTATAGTTCCTCCTTTATTAATAACATTAATGCTCTAATTCGTTTCTCCATCAGTCAGTTTGGGTTCCAACTTGATTAATTTTGGTGATCACTATATTGTGTTATATTCCCATTTCAAAATCTATTTCTGGCATTTTTCCATAGCATGTGTGTTGGTTGTGCAATATGAACCCAAGGCCTTTTAGGTAAGGTTTTTATCACCAAAATATTTCTCACAACAATACAAGCAATTGTTGAAGAAAGTACCAACACAACATATGAATCAACATAGATCAAGAATTTACAGAACCTATCTAACAAGCAACCAAAACGATACAAATAGTCCTTGAATTTAACTGCAATTTCCTCAAATCCTTATTGCACACATCTACGAGAGCCAACATAGATCGAGATGTGAAAATAATGAGGTCTATGTGGCTCTCTCCACAAGAACTGATGATGATGTGGAAATGACGCATTAATGCAGTTGGTCGTGCCTCATCCACTTCCAAGTCGAAGTGTTTCATGATAAGACTCCAAAATTGGCCCAAGATATAGCTTTGGAGATATTGAAGGGATGGGTAGTACCTTCAAAGGTCTGCAATTCACACTACAAGAAAGTTATGAAAAATCTTGCATTGGTCCTATAAATACATGAACAAGGAATGTAAACAAAGAGAAGATTATTGAGTATTGTTATGTTTTTCATTTGGTTTTAGAGAAGCAATCTTTTTCTTAGATATATTTGAGCATTCATAACTATTGTTCTGCATCTCACCTCTTTAGAATTTTAACCATCAAGTATTCACCATTGTATTTCCATTGTTATAAGAAAGAGATATATGTATTTGGGGGACTCGAGAGCCCTCTGAAGAAGGAATAAGGGACTCATAAGTTCCCATACTTATCCTAGGTGTTATTTTCATGAGGAATAAATCTTTATGGCTTGGGGTAGGACCACAACAGACAAAATGACACCAAGAAATCAACTCAAATCTCAAATGTGGTAGATAAATGGAAATGCCAACAAAAGAAAGGATAGAATCCTAGCTCTCTCAAAAGTTCATAGGAGTCCATCGTTGATCTCACAATCCAATAATTTATACCTACAACTTGTCCTCAACATCCCAGATACACAGGCATATGGAAAATGTATGAAATGTTAGCATATAAAATAGCATAATCCATCAACATGTATAACAAATTTACCCATGAAAAATAATAGAAACAATTTGAACACACAATTGGACACAAAAAGGGTATTTATATTAACATAATTAGTAGAAGCACATAAGTGACAACCTTATGTATCAAAAACTCGTCGAAACTAAGAAACTAAGCATGTCCACCTGGTCCTTCACCACTTCAATCCTCCACAAGGAAATATCACAAGTTCTAGGAGTAATTGGGTTCGTCCTTGATGGGATAGGGAGATCTTGGGGGATAAACAAAAGGAGAGTTCATACTTAAATGACTAAGGGATGCAGACTCAAGGATGTAACATGGGGAAAAAATTCTCTAGAGTGAACTTGCTCTCCACTTTTCTCTTTTCTTTTTCAAGGCTTGTATATGGCACAATTTATAACCTTCAAAGGGAATTGAAGGGTTGAATTAGAGCATTTCGAAAATATGAAAGGCCAAGGATCATGGATCCTATAACTTGGCATGGAAAATATGAAATATTTTTAATTTTTATCGCAAAACTCGATGTACACAGGTTGTAAAGGAGCAACCTGCATATACACATGTTGTATAACTATAGCCCATGTATATGTATAAAAATTTGAATTTTTGACTTTTGACTGAGAAAGATGGCGAAACTAAGTCTGGCGAGGGAGAGGGTAGGCCACCAAAGCATGATGCATAGAGTGTGGAAAAAGTGTTATGCCAATTATCAATTCAAAGATCAGTCCCATTGGGGGTTATCCCTTTGTCTCATTTGAAAGTTTTGATTTGAAATTATATGCATGTTTAGTTTAGTTTTATTTTATTGTTATTTATTTCCTTGATTTCTCTATGGTTGATCCACTAATAAACTAACCATTTTATGTGTTGCCTTGTTGGCCTAACAATCCAAGTAAGTGAATTTTTTTTCTCACCCAAGTGGAAAAACAACCACAATATATTGGCAACTCCACTAGGGATTTGGATCAAAATCATCCACAATTAGGCCATCAGATATTTCTTTCTCACCAATTTTTGTTTGTAGGGATAAAAACTATCCCAGTCCATCTCTTAGATGAAACAATTGAGCCTCTAATCAACATAACTCAATTCAAATTTTGTATCTTTCCCTTTCACTATGTTTACGCGGGTTCAGGAAAAATAGACGCACAGACCTCACTGAGATGTGCATTTTTCCTTTTTTATTTTCACACTGAAAGCCCAAAATTAACACTATGCACAACTATCACAACTCAAAGTCACACAAAAGTATTCTTTATCATTGATTGTAAGGGTTGTTGTGCCTAATTTCACCAAGTAGTTTTAGGTTTTATTTTTAGCACTTTGTAAAGCCATAAAAATAATATTTAGAGTTCTTTCTTCCATAGATACTTAGCTAAACATAGACATTTAAAGGGGTAAAAGGAACCATACAATATTTCCCTTTATTTGTTTCCACATGGATGTATTAGTATAGCATTTGAGCTCTAGATTTAAGTTTTTTAGTTTTTGCAATTATCAACTAAATTGGGACTAGGAGGTAATTTTTGTATTCTTGAGTATTCTATTTCCCTTGCACCTTTGATATGGGGGAATCAAACAAACGTATCCTAAGAAGCTCCATCTCCCTTTAATCAATCAAATAAATAGGAGAGGCCTCTTTTTGTTTTGTTAGGAGAGGTCAAAACCCCCATTGGGTACAATTAAAACATAATCTTAAAGGAGTAAAGGGCCCATATATGCCCACATGCTTACAATCCTAGGATAGTTTCAAATTTATTTCAAAAAAATCAAAACAACCTAGGAAGTTTAAAAAAAAATTATAAGGTCCCATACATGCCAACACGCTTGCCATATAGGAAGAGTGTTGAAAAGTTTTCTTATATTAGATAACATCCTAGGAAGCTTAAGAGATCAAAATTAAGGACCCACATGTCCACTATGTTAGTGATATAGGTATTTTTTACACAAGGATTGTCTTTAAATTTAGCAAGTTAAAGTTATACAAGAATTGTAAAGGACCAAATAATGTCCACATGTTAAAATATTGAACTTAACTTATTAAAAAACATTTGACCACATAAGAGCACCTCAATATACACTCAAAAATCTCTATCAAATACTTGAAGTTGTGGTATTCTCTCCTCCTTGCACCCACAACCGATCTAGTTGGATCCAAAAGGATTCATTTGTCTTTGGAAAAACAAATTCCACACCATTTTAATAAACGAGATTGGTTGATGATCCCAATCTCTCATCCCACTTCAAGTCATACAAACAACCATTAAGCAACTCATTTTTAACGTCCACAGGAGAAACATAAAAGAAGTAGGTAGTCTAAGTTAATATTCCAGGGATAGGAATCCAAATAAGTCCCCGTTATCATTTCTCATTGAAACTTAGAATTTGTGAAATAGGAAAGTAAAATCATATAAATCAAGTGTTGCTACACAAGGAAGTTTTTCTATGTGTGCCTCCTTGAGTCACCCAACTCTCGGAAATAATCTGTCCCGTGACCCATTTCTTAGGCTGAAAATATAAATGCCACACTTGATTGAGGTATCTAAGTTTTTAAATCTAGGTTTTTTCCTCCCAGGTGGTGGTTGTGGGATGCAATAACACCTCAATCATATTTTAAGTGGTTTTTGGGGAATATCGCTAGTACTTTCGAGATATGCCCCTTCACTCCTCATTATAATTGATTGCCCATAACTTCACTAGTTCCTCTTCCAGTGGATTCATGCCCCATTGTTGAGTGATTTTGGAAGGCCCAATGCTATTTTTAGAGGAAGGACATTACCTATTTTAGTACACATGCATTTTCATTTTTTTCCCCACATGTGGACAAAATCCAAACTACCCTACATTTTTTATTGTTTAGTTGTTTTATATATGATCATTGATTACATGCAGTTGTAAATGATGTTAGCACTTCGTAATTTCTTAGGATGAGGAAGAAATTGATAGAGGTAACCACAAAACGCTTTGGAGTCTAGGATATAGCCCTCCTAGACCTTGAGAGGGATCTCTCTATAAGATTTAGCTTTGTTTGTTGGGAATTTTAGACTAGTTATGATAGTACCTAGTTTGGTTTTTATATTTTTTGTTGGAACAAGAAGGGAAGGCCATTGGGAAATGGAGTCAAAGAGGCCTAAGTCAATCAAGGCAGGTTCTACAGGAAAACTTACAGGGCGGGATAGGCACCTTTGTTGGATTCTTGAAATTGTTGAGTGATGTGAAATAAAAGGTGAGGAAAAAGGATTGTAACAAAGAAATTAAGAATTATGGAACTAATACTCTAGTAGAAAACATAGAAATTATCCAAAATCTATAAATAGTGTACTTTTAAACATTCTTCTCTTAATATTCTATTGAATAATTCAGAAAGAAAACAATATGTAACAGGGAAAACATATTGTAGAAGAGACACTTCACCAAATAGATATGCCACAAGAATCCTGAAAAGATTGTCTTGTATTACTAAAATTTGATTAAAGGGGCTTTATGAACTGCTTTACAATATTGGTACTATCCTACTAACATGTCCCAACCCTTCATACATTGAAATGGGAAGTATTTATAAGTTTATTTACAAGCTATTATGTTGTAATAGATCAAGATTTATTTTAGGAGAATTTAAACTAACTATTACAATCATAGAAAATTAGAAATATTTGTGCCACAAAATATGGACAAGTTATAATAAATTTTGAGTTGTTGAGGCTGCTTTTTGGGATATTTTGCTGATTGGTGCCTTCAATTTATGGTCATTGCCATCTGTCCTATTGACTTTTTGCCCCAAAAATTTTGAAAAATGGGGTCCAAAGGGGTCTTCGAATCTCACAATATGAGATAGTTGTGTAAAATCCAGGGAAGGTTTTTGTATATCAGCTTGTTATGAGTAAAAACCTCTCTCAGTTTTATAAAATTCCTCTCCATCTATCTGGTATCTGTGTTTGAGAAACATGTTTAAAATAGGCAACAAATAAATCCTGAAAATAGGCCCCTAAGATGCTCTCCATTCTCCCAATCCTTGACACCTGTAGAAAAACTGAAAGAGTTTACTTTTCCTCATTCCGTGATGAGAAAAAAAAACTTTTTGTTTCTGAAAATTCACCCTGGTTATCCTAGAAATTGCCTCGAAAGATGACTGGTCAAAAAGAGTTTTGGGAGGAGGACAGTGGTTACGTATAGGATGACATGGGACAAGTGTAAAATAGGGATATGGGATGAGTGGATGTGGGAATGTAAGAGATAGGGGTAAGTGGAGGTGTAGGTGGTATTGGAAATTAGCAGACACGTAGCGTGTGGTGAGAGGGGGAAGTAGATACAGGAGGTGAGGTGATAGAAGGGAGAAAAGAGGTATGAACATGCAAGAGGGTGAGTGGAGGAAAGGTGTTGAGTAGGGAGAGGAATTTTCCATTTTGCGAGGGCATAAGAAAGTGGTTTGAGGAAACCTTCTTTTCATTTTGCAATGCACCTGGTGGATCCACATATTCCATAGAGGAAACCACGTTTTAAATTATGGGACCTCCCTTTGAAATTAAAACCTACACAACCTCACCCCCCACAATCTCTCTCGACCATTGATCTCTAGATAAGGTATGTGGCAACAGATGCCACAGTTCGAAGCTTGGGAGCTCTAGAATATTGGAGAGTATGGTTAGCCCAGAACATCTGAAGCTCGAAGTGACGTGGTGGCCTGGTGCGGGGAAACTATCATTCT
>JZKD02S2394039.1:30918-57123 GCA_000966675.3 Picea glauca
GACATTTTTTTGCAGTGTTGACGTGGAAAAGATGACTACGAGGTGTGACTAGGACCTAGGGAACCAAAATGACTTGGGATAAAACCAGAGCGTATGACCCTCTTTCGTGATAAAGACATGTGGCATTCGAGACCAATGACTTCAATTGCTCATGTTAATCAGAGTCTGGGTTTTCTTTAATCCATACGTTCCACAACCCAATCCTATCTTTCTGACACTGAAAAGTGTCAAGGATCAATGATCAGCGATAAAATTACCCAAGTGCCTTCAGGTCGCCTCCCTCAAAAAAGTCCCGGTGCTAAAAACGCATCGGGGATCAACGATCGGAGATAACTTTATTGTGGTTGAAATTATTGTTGTGATATTTTTGGATTTCCTCGATCCCGATAAAGCGCATCAGGCATTGACTATAGGTGATTTCTTAATGTCCTTTGTTAATGCCGATCTTTCTCTTATTTTGTCGATGTCGAAGGGGATTGACTATCTCTCGAACCTTTATGCAAATAAATTATGCAAACCAAAACCGCCTTTTGTCGATGCCTATGAGGATCGACACTCGAAAACTCTTGTTTTTGTGTCATTCCTTTACTTACTTGAATTATTTCTGATGACGAACCTGAGCATGTTAGGTGTCATGATTAGCTGTCAATTCTTAATTCAAGTGTTAAGGTATTTTAGACATGAGGTTTCACAAGTTCAAACAAAACTGACTAGTTGATAAGAGAGATTGAAACAAGCAAAGATAAACCATTTCCCAAAATGAAATAGAATCAGACAGTGAAGAAAACAAGTGGCACCCAAAAAGTGACAAAATTTGATAAGGCCTTTAGGGTGTGTTGAGTGCTCAAAAACTGGCGACTTACTGGGAGAAAAAATAATCTATGTTCCTTCCCCGGGATCAACTGATGCAGAACATGGTGAAGAACTTAACTGGTTTTTTATCAGATCCTCTTCTATCCTTGCATTTGAAATTCCCTGGTTGGTGAATCCACGCCTGCCTATGGGGGTTTCAACCTTTATTCCTCCTTTGTTTCCTTTAACCATGACCCATGCCCTCTTTTGAAAAGAATCGAGTAAATCATTCACTAGCACCAGGCCTTTTAGTTATCATCATTCACTTTCTATGGTGTTTCTCCACTGCCAGTGAATGTCCATAGCCCCGACCGAGTCACCCTGACGTCACATAACTTGCTCCACTGCTAGTGAGCATCCATAGCCCCAATGAAGTTATCTGTATACCCTCTCCTCCTTTGCACTCATTTGATATAATTGATTTTATTTTGGCATAATTCCTTGAGCGAGTAGGAGAGGACGATGTCTGTTATTTGCAAAATGAGATGGTTAAGGTAAAAAATTTCTATCTTTGTCTTGAGGTACATGTGGTCCTTTCCATCTTACCATATTTCCCTTTAGGTTTTACCAAACCACCAGGTGGACACTTCATCACTTTTCCAAGGTTGTTTATTAGCAGAGGTTAGATACAGAACTCGTTTAAAACAACCACAATTCTTCCATCGTTTCTTGTGTTGTATGTAAGCATGAGCCAGGAACAAAGTTCATTATACTGCATGAACTAAGGTCAACCAATGCCTTGCGGAACAAAACTTCAAAGCGCAAAAACACTATAACAAGAAAAACAAATGAAGGACTCTGCAATCATCCTACCAAAAAACAAAATGTCATGAAAACACACACATTTTTGTTTTTAACATAAATATTGTTTTAGGGATTGGCCATTCACCGGGAGGGCGTCTGGTTCCCCCCTCAGATTTTGTAACCAATACGTTCCTGCCCCAATTTTGTTGGCTACCTGAAAGGGTCCATGCCATAGATTATGAAACTTCAAATGTTTTCCCTTCATCTCATTCTATTTGGACCATTTCAGAATTAAGTCTCCTTCTTCAAAATTCTTCTCTTTGGCCTTATGTTTGTCAAACCACCTTTTAAATATCTATTGATGAGAAATGGAATTTGATATCTCTTTCACCCTATCTTCTTCTAGCACAAGGAGGATATCAATTCTGTGTTGAATAACCAATGAGGGTTTTCCTCTAGAGTCCTGAGCAAGCTAAAGAGATGGAAGATATAGTCCGTTCAGGAGAATGGATTCTTGTCCATATACCAGAAAGTATGGGGAATTCCCTATAGCTTATTTGGGTGTTAATATATTAGCCCATAAGGCATTATGAAGTGAATTATGCCAATTCCTTTAGTTGTCTACAACTATTTTCTTTAATATCCTCACTAGGTTATTATTGGTTGATTTTGCCACTATGTTCCCCTATGGATAGTAGTTTGTAGAGTATATTATTATGATTCCTTTGTCTAGAGTAAACTATGTTAATAGTGTGGAAGAAAAGTAGCTGGAATTATCGAAAACAATGATGGAAGGCATATTGAATCTTGTGATCAGTTGTTGTTCTGAATTGGATCACCACATTTTCGTTTACATGAGTTAGAGTGATGGCCTCTGCCCATTTCATGAAATATTCTATGGAAGTCAGTATGTATCTATGTTGTTTTGAAGAAAGCGATGTAATTTCTCCTATGATATCTCTCCCCCATTTCTTGAATGGTCTAGAGACGACCACAGGTTGGACTGGGATAGTTTCTCTCTTTTCCCTCCCTATGCTTACTTGACAATTTTTATAGTTCATGGCATATATGTGAGCATTTTTTAACAGAGTAGGCCAATAATAGTCGGCTATCAGTATTTTGTGAGTGGTGGTATTCCCTATGAAGTGTCCACCTACAGGACCATCATGGAGCTCCTTCAAAACCTTGTTTGCATCTTCTCGTTCAAGACATCTTAAAATTTCCCCATCATAATTAATGTGGAATAGCACCAAATTTATGAGACGATATTGTGTTGATTTTAGTCTGAGAGATCTCATTTCCTTGGGATTTAGGTTTTCTAAGCAAGTCCCATGGTGCAGGAGATAAGATAATTTCTCATACCAAGACTCCTGACTTGGGAAGATGTATGAAGCTTCACTACACCATAATGTCAATTCATTCTCCCACTCGGGGTCCTCATTTACTTGATCCTGGGCTTCAGCTGATAGTTTACATAATCCTTGTCCTTTAACCAGTTTGGAAGGTTTTATATCTAGATCAAATTATTGGACTACTCCCATCCATTTTCCTCTTCTTTCCCCCATGTCATGTTGAGTGAATAAGGATCAGACTGCAAGATGAGGCACAATAACTTTGGTGTGGTTTTTTAGGATGTAATATCTGAAGTGTTTGCTTCGTTGTACACCGCATAAGAATGTTTGTCTATAGCAGGGCAATTTAGTTCAGCCCCTTGGATATTAGTGCTCATAAATGAGACTGGCACCTCATTGTTTTCATCATCCTTCTGAGTCAATAATGCAGCTAACGATTGGTCGAAGGAAAAAGTGTAGAGGAAAAAATATTCTCTAAAGTTGGGACTTCACAACACTGGAGATTGAGATATTGCAGTCTTAATATTGTTGAAAGTGCTTTTACGTTCATCATCCCAGTTAAATTCAACATCTTTGCGGATCATTTTTTGTAAGGGTTTGATAGTTTCAACGAAATCGGGGGTGAACTTCCTCACAAAATTTATTTTCCCAAAGAAGGATTGCATAGCCTTTTTGTTTTGGGGTAATGGAAGTTGGGCTATTTCCCTAACTTGTTCTGGGTCTATACGAATTCTTTCTTGAGATATAATATGACCTAATAGTTTCCCTTCCTTGACACCAAAGATAGTTTTCTTAGGGTTTAAAGATATACAATAATTCCTACACCTTTCAAAAATATGGGTTAGGTGTTGGATATGATCTCTATTATTTGAATACACAGTCACGTTGTCCAAATAAACTACTACACATTTTTTGATTAGTCCCCAAAACGCTATGTCCATGGCCGTTTGGAAGGTTTCCCCTGCATTGATTAACCCAAATGACATGTGTTTATAAGCAAAGGTTCCCCACTTGGTTCAGAAGGTAGTTTTCAATCGGTCTTCCTCTGAAACTAGAACTTGGTTGTAACAGAAAAAACCATCCAGAAGGGAGAAAATCTTAGAACCAGACATGGTCTGCAAGATTTTCTCCATCGATGGGACTATGTAGTTGTCATTTTCTAATGCTCTATTGAGGTTTTTGAAATCTACACACAAATGGATCTCCCCATATTTTTTCCTCATAGGAACCAAATTTTCTACCCATGAAGAGTGTCTAACCTAAAAGATAATTTTAGCATCTAGTAGTTTCTTCAACTCCCGACACATGAGAGGATCCAGGGATGGGTGGTGCTTCTGTATCTTCTGTTGGAAGGGTTTTACTTCAAGTTTTAACGATATTGTGTGTTGGATAGTGTGAGTATCATAAGTTTTAATATCTCGATAGGACCATGGAAAAACATCTTTATATTATCTGAATAGCTTGAGATAGGCTTTACTCTCTTCTTTAGATATTGTCTTGCCAAGATTTGTATTCTTAGGGTTTTCCAGGGTTCCTAGATTTATGGTTTCATACATGGGATAGGAAATCCCTGTATTTGTGTTTGTTGATCCCTTAAATCTTTCCCTTAATTCAAAAAGGTTTTCTAAATTGGCTACCCCTTTCCATATCGTGTGAAACCTCGTTTTGTCAGTCGATTGATCTATTTCATCTCTTTGTACATGGGGATCAGCTTCTACTAGTTGATAATGAAATATTTCATCGCCAATAGCCAAATCTTTAAAATTTTCCTGATTGGTTAAGAAGTTTATGATCTGTTCATATCCTTCAAACACCTTCCAATTAGACATATTCTTGGGCACCGACGGTTTGTAGAGTAGATCCATAGTGAACCGGGAGGCTTCATAGTATTCTAAAGGGGATAGCCTTGAGGTAGCAGTGGCCAGGGAATCAACAAGAGTGTTCTTTGTTGTGGGGACCGTTGTAATTTTGAAGGCTTCAAAATTTTCTATTAGTCTGTGCACTTCCTATTGATAATTCCTCATATGGGGAGAGCTTCAGTTTATAGTGTTCCTTACTTGTCTAATGATGATTTTAGAGTATCCAAAAACCTTTAGTTCTTTAATGTTTAATTCTATGGATTTATTTATCCCTTGTACTAGAGCTTCATACTCAACGGTGTTGTTTGTGGATTCAAATTCTACTCTGCAAGATAAGAAATTTTGTTTACCTTTGGGATCAATGAGGATACACCCCGCTCCTGATCCCTCTTATGACTTAGACCCATAAAAGTACAAGGTCCACACTTGTGAGAGAAAACCATCAATTTCTTTTTTCCTACCACTTTCCTCCTTTCCTCCTATCTTCTCTATGGTTTTTAACAGAGGTTCTTGACAGAAGAGGATTTATTCTGCATTCGTTGAAAATTTTTCTTGAAAACTCATTTCGGAGTTTTGAGTAAGAGGGACATCAGATGAGAGAGGTGAGAAATTACTGAAATCAGAGTTGCAGGAATAGTTTCCTATCACGGGTAAATATGTCAAAGAAGGTTTGTTAAGGGATTCTAAATCAGTGACAGTATGTTTGAGATACCTTTCCCTATCAATCATGATCATGTTTGTGTACCCCTTTAATGGAAACCATAGGTGAGCCCAGTCTGTGCTAAAGTATCCATTCAAATTCTCAGATCAATCTCGACTAAGTATAAATCCTTAAGCTTCTGGGATATCTACTACAATGATGTCAATCACTTGAACAACTTTTGGGTGTGTGGCCATTCTGATCATGGCATCCTTGAGTTCTCCCATAAGTTTCTCCTGGGCTCTATCCAATTGTATCACATGTTTATCACTTTTAAGAGGGACTGCGTTTAATTTCTTGCAGATAGATAATGGCATAACATTAGAGGATGCCCTTGAGTCAACCAAACAATTATGGAAGTTTTTGTTGAAAACTTCAAATGTCAAGAGGAACGGTGGGAGGAAAGGATTTCCTTTCTTATATTCAGAGAAAGCGTTCACAGTTGGCTTATTTCTCAGATCTGTGAAAGGTGGATTTTCTCCATGGTCCTTGATTGTTATAGTAATTTCTACTTACTTCAAATCTTATAACAGAAAGTCCTTTTGTTGGGGCATTCTACACATGTCCATGACCGACATATTTGCCTTCAATATTTTCAAATCTTCTACTATGTTGTAGTCTAGATTGGGCGATTCTCATGTATGGATGTTTATAGGAATTATTTGGGAGACAACATATTCTTTCGGGTGATCGAACATTTGTTTTCTTCTCAAAGTGTGGGAAATGGTAAGGTTGTTTGAAACCGGGTGGCCCCTACTTCATGTTTGCACATATAAGACCTCTGTGGGTGGTTCTTGAACCTCAAATAGATCATCGAAAGGCATCGGTAGGTCAGGGTCCCATAGAAGCATGGTTGCTTCTTTCGGTGGGTCAACTTCTTCCTGGTCAGCAATATTCATAGTTGATCCACTTGATTTTTTGGTAAGGGAAACCTCATCTAGAAATAGATTGGCCATCAAATTCATGGCATGCACCCACTGTGGGAAGTCTGTTTCAAAATGTTTCTCTTGGTGATAGGTATAGAAAGAGTCGGACGCCACATTTCCCAAGTCGATGTTTAAGTTGGCTAGGGGAGGTTCAATTTCTTTGAACGATGGATTTATTTTAAAAAAGGGTTTATAGGGCCTTTGACCTTGGTTTCCTTCCCCTGCACTTCTTTTCATGTTTATGATTTTGTTTGAAAACTTCTTTATCATTCGTTGTAGGTATTCTATGTCTCCACTTCCTTTTTCGGGACCTTGTTCTATTTGTTTCCCTAGGGGTCTGTTCAACATGAGTCCTCTCCTAGGAGGAGGTTGAGATTCCTTCTTAACTAATGAGACCTAGCCTTATTTACATCCCATCATTTGGAATTCTATTGTTTTGGCTTCCTTGAAATTCTTAGCTAGGGTTGTTTTGGCATCCCTTTTTACAAACAAGGAAATGGAAGCAGGGAGAGCATTAGCATATACTTCAATTTGCAACTGCTGAGTGGGTTTATCTTTGGGCTGAAATATTTTTAGGATAGTGGTGAATCATTCATTGAACTCCTTAACCTTCTCCTTTGAACTCATGGTGGCGGTGAACAACTCAACCATCAAAGCGCATGTAGTGGCTTCTTCTACAAATTTATCTAAAAAATACTTTTGAAACTTTGTCCAACTAGTTATGGACCCTACAAGGAAGTTAAAATACCACGTGGAGGCTGAGTTCTCAAAAGTATAGGGGAAAATCATGCATACTACATCTTCATGTTGGACATTCATTAGTCTAATAGCTAGTATGAATTTTTTGATATGGTATTCAGGCAATCCTGAGGTTTCTAGGTCAAATTTAGGGAGTAACATTTTTGGATGTCAGGGAAGGTTATGTAATCGTTTAGTGATTTCCAGAGCATCTTTGGCCAACCAAGGTTGATTGTTCTGAGGTGGGTTTCCCCTTTCTTCATTATGATCATTTTTATCTTCCATGTCGTTAGACTCCGAAACTGAGTGTTCTGACTTAAACCCTTCTTCGTCAAATTCAAAATTGTCAGGCCCAGAGTAGTTATCGAATGGTGTTTCAGGGATTAGATTGAGGGGATGTTCGATCTCAGTGAGGGTGAAATATATCAAGTCTTCTACTGTGTGAAAAAAAACTTGGTCGAGGGTGTCGACCACTGGTTTGCTTACTTGTTTTTTATGAGGAAGTAATGGAGCTAAGGGTAGTGCTCCAATTTGTTGGGCGTAAGCTCTTGTGATTCTTTTGAATTATTTCAACTCCTCATGGGGAAGAGTGTAAGGTATTCAGGCAATAAATGTTCTTCCTTTTGCTGGGGTGAGTTACTCATTTCAAGAGTACTCAATGTGTGTGGGATGTCTTGAGAATGACTAGCCATGCATGTGGGTTGTTTTGAATCTATAGGTTGTGTGGAATATTATATCAAAAATATTGTTAGCCATTTATTCATCGTACTCCTTCTAGAGCCAATTCTGTTGAGGGATCCTAAATCCATTTAACTCAACATCAAGAACCAAACCCACTACCAAGGCACAATTAGACTCTGCAGCTTTTGATAGTGGAATGGTTCTCCATATCTATCGATCCGACCAAATAATCGATGGGATTTACGTAGTGATTGATAGGATATCTTCTTATGAAAATGTATCCTTCAGTTTAAATGTTCTCTTTTGTATTTTATTTTAATAGATGGGTTTGCTAAAATATTTGTGCTAGTATAAACCAGCTAGGTAAAGGGGAAATCGTAACTACTGAAGAAGAATGAGCTTGGGATAACCCTCGTGCTCCAGCATGCAGAAAACGATTTTCATACCTGTGACAAGCCTAGTACTAATACATCAACTTGTTGGTATTTTAATTATTGACTGAGATATAATTATCGAAAGAAAACATACATGCAATAAAATGATGGAAAAAAAAATAGTTTCCTTGGCTCTAACCATTAATCACACATTAACACAATGATTTTATTTCCATCATTAGAGATAAGAACTATAAAAATATTGATTGGCTAACTTATCAATAGATTCAGAAACTCTTACTCATTACAGCAACCATTCATGAGATAAAGTCAGAAGTAATTCCTCCTTAAGATCCAATCACACACACCTTTGATGTAAAAAAAAAAAACTCTCTGGTCCTAAATAGGAATTCTCAATTAATTTAGTTCTGAAATAGTTCTATACAATCCCAAAAATAAGGGTCTTTGCAAAAACCATCGACCTTTTCTAAAAGGTCAATCCTCTTATTTATAAAAAATCATTAACTAAAAATAACTATCAAAGTGCAAGCTAAGTAAAACAAAACATCGCCACATGGCACTTCCATCTCTCTGTCTTCTAAGAGTCATCAAATGGTTTCACTTAAGTGGATGACTCTTCTCATAATCTGACCATTTGACGAGGATTTCCTCACATGTGTTGGCATATGGAAATCTATGTTGGTCCATCGAGGCCGAAAGGATCTCCTTTATTTCTACTGCATGTGCCCAATACTTGACCACTTTAACACTTAACTACTGTAAACATTGTCTGATCCTTGATCAAGTTCTCCATGAATTGTTGTACTTGACCTGGTGCCATGTTTTCCACCTTTTCTATCTCTATAGTCCATGATGAGTCTTGCTCTGCACATTGTTTGACTATGTCATGCAAGTCGACAAAGTCCTTGGGTGAGCTGAATTCTGGGAGACCGATGTCTCTCATCCACCGATTGATCTTGGTCCATCTTCTTTCGCAATCAACCCATTTCTCTTGAATATCCCACTGAGTTTCTTGGTCCATATTCACCCAGTATTCAGTCAACTTCCTTATATGATCGATGTTGTTGTCCCTTAGCACCTGAATGTCGTGCTCTTCAGTGTCTCATCCCTTCTAAATCGTGTTGATATAATCAATTATTTCCACCTATATCATACCATATTTCCATGTATTTTCATGTTGCCAACACCATAAGGGTGTCTTCTTGGAAGTCGACTATCCCTCCAGTGAAAAGGTGTTGCTCATTCGTGAATTTGTTGTAGGCATCTTGGAATTCGCTTCTCAAAAATACTATGGCCTATGTGGAGTCCTGATAGTATTTTTCCAAATGGTGTAGATGCTCCAAATCCTTTAGTGAAAATACCAACTCCTATTCATATTTCCTTTCTCTATATAGGGTGGCATATGTGATTTCCATCCCTGCGCCGATAAGATCAGACGTCTTGGCATGCTCTGTGTTGATCAATTTCTCCTCTGTGGTGATGAGGATCGAACTGTCCAAAGTAAGCATACTTTTCTTAGTGGTTCTCTTCATTATGGATTTCCTCTTTAGGTCATAGGATATTTCTTTTATATCAGTGACCTCATGAATAGGTTCGAGGATTTGTTGTTCTCCCCGAGTAAGATTGTTTCTCAGGCTCTCGACGGTGTATATTTGTTCAAGATTGGGTTCCTGAACCTCTTCTTTATGTCTCGATGGCTTGGACTTTGGTTGTTTCTCATCGGGTGGCAAGGTATTGTTCAAAATTGAGGAATCAAGGGAAGTTTTAGTACTTACTTGGTAATCGGCTATTGTTGCGCAGATTTCCTATTGTGGAATTTCTCCTTCTTTTTCACTTGATCTTAGCTCATCCCTCAAGCTGCCCATTAGAATTCTCAGTATGTCGAGTGGCTCAACATCCTAGTCACTTTCCACCTCATTCTTTCTCTGTAGGTGCCTCTGAATTGAAGCATTGGGACCTGGGGTGGATGCTTTCTTAGGTCCTTTCTCCTCTATAATTTTCACTAGAGAGACAAGGGACACCTCTGAACTCTCCTCATCATCATATATGGTTATTAAATCAAATAGGTAATTTGGTATACTTGTTCTCCCTAATGTCCTCACTATCTCAGGCCAAGCCGAAACTTCTCCTGGTGATCTAACCTGTGGTGGATCTTCAAGGATATTTGACCCGGTGGTTTCTTCAATCTGTATTAGCTCTGGGCAACTCTGTTGCCCTCGACTTTCGACTGGGTAATGAGCTAGGAACCTCTCCATCTCTACCAGATTAGGATCATTTTTTGATTGATCAATGATTCTTTGTTCCCCTTCTATCAAGAGCCATCCCCTTCTCTGTGCCTCTGTTGTTTCCATTGCTCTCATTTCTTTCATGGCTCTAAGGGCCTCTTGAGTTGACTTCTCTATCATTTCCACTTGTTCATACATGATCATGGCCTTGAACGTGGTCATGTTTAGGTTGGCCATCCTTTGTACCACCTCATCTCAATCATGGGCACACTCTGTGAAAATTCCGTCCTCAAAATGACCATGAGCATATGACCAGTAGGATGATACTTGCGAAGAGTGTTGGGGGACGAGGCCTTTATGATCGTGCTTGCAAGATCATCCTTCCAGTTGGTTAATCCCCTCTTGTTTGTCTTGAGCAGTATCCTTCACTAGATAAAATACTATATGAAAACAGTAGGGTATGAAATTTTGTTTCTTGTCTTTGACCAATGTGGCATTATAGCTCTGTACAATGGTCTGATAACATATTTATCCCAAAAAGAGATGGTATGGGACATGAGTGGGTAGGATATGTGGTGCTCTGGTGGCCCCAGACACCCTGATGTAGGTTGATTGTTCATGCAAGTACCAATGTCCTACCTTGGCTATGCTTTTCTTGGTTGCCACAAATAGCCTTGGGCATTCCTTCTTAAAAATAATAAAATGAATGCGAGAGATGAATTCATTACAGATGAGTGTGTAATATTTCTTGTACCTGTTATACAATAGTATGTTGAAGTAGATGTGGATTGGGAGCTCTGCAACATGCCAACACAGATTCATGCTGACGAATACGTTCCTTGCACACATGACATTGAGAAGGTACGAGGCCATGTAGAAACTAGGTGCCTCCCCTTCCTTCGGCCTCTGAACCCATTGTATACAAATGATTTGTTTTTTTGAGATTATCGCTCCCCAGTTGAAGCTTCTCCTGATGATCGCAACTATGTACGCCAAAGGCATCCACACTTCTAAAAACTTGGAGCAGTCCTTTTCTCCATATAATCGGAAGATTAGAGCCATTAAATATATGTATGGCTCCCTCAGATTACTCATTCCATACAATCCATTTTCCCGGTTAGTGAACTTCTTGTCCTCTTTCCACCATAAGGCCATCACCCGGCTGGTGTCATGGAACTCATAGAACTTCACTACAAAGTTCATGTTGAGCCGCTCCTTTGGGTCCCTGAGCTTATAGTATTTCTGGACTTTTATTGAAAGGAAAACTCTAACACATATTCCATTCTCATCATTGATCAAGAATTTATGCTCGTCTGTGTAGTCGATGAACCATTTTAGAACCTCTATGCAGGGAAAAATGGGGGTTGTTCTTTCCACCATGTGTAAATACGACCATCTGATGTTTGGGAACACCTGGTCATCAAGCGCCCTTATGTTTGGGTTGCTATGTAATATATACTATGGGTATTCCTCTCAGCTAATTATGTTGAAGAGAGCTCCCCACTGTGGGAGAACTACCTTGGATTTGGTTCTTTCCTCTGTATCACCAAAGGTTAGAGACTGGGAAAAATATTTCTTCATTGTTGTTTTGATGACAAGCTCCATCCTAGGAGCATACTCCAACTGCCTCACGGTCCCCGAAGAAGAAACTTTGCCTATCTCGACTTCTTTCGTCTTTGGTCCTCTCGACGAGTGTCTGGTGGTTGGATTTCTCTGTGGCATTTTACCTGCATCTATAACATAGTTTAGATATTGTGAAATAAAATTGGTTGCGCATATATAAATTATAACCAACAAATTGACAGGCTTGGATACATACCTTTGAAGCTTGTTAAACCCAGTTTAGATAATCAAAGAGTCAGTGCAGTCTTGCGATGCTCACTTTGCTCCTTCAGATTCTCTGAAATTCAACTTACGTGCAGAATGAATTTGTTCAAAGTCATTCTAGATATTTAAATAGGGATGAACTTACCGTGTCACATTAGCCATTCAATTTGGGTTATGAGTGTAATTTCATCAAATCTTCCGCCAGATCTTCGGAGATGTTTAAACTTAAATTCATCATGGCTTGACGACGCGGGTGCGGGTGGTAATGTGGTCTATCAGTGATTTCCAAATGATGTTGTCTAACTGGTGCATGGGTTAGAAAATAATGTGGGATCGAGCATTAACTATTTCATTAAATGTCCAAAATTCGAACATATCTTATGCTGCAAACATCCCATCATTTCGCTCTTTCAGTTGGTGGATTGGGGGTCGAGATTGTGTTGTGAACATTTTCGTTGATATCCTCCTGCAAAATATCTAACGTCGATCGATCTTTCCATACAAAGATGACATGGAAAAGCTTACTAGGAGGCATGACTAGGACCTAGGGAACCAAAATGACTTGGGATAAAACTAGACCGTATGAACCTCTTATGTGGTAAAGACACGTGGAATTCAAGACCAGTGACTTTAATTGATCATGTTAATCGGAGTCGGGGTTTTCTTTAAGCCGTACATTCCACAACTCAATCCTATCTTTTCGGCAACAAAAATTTTCAAGGATCAACGATCGACGATAAGCTTACCCAAGTGCTCTTAGATTGGCTCCCTCGAAAAAGTCCTGATGTCGAAAATGCATCGGGGATCGACAATCGGAGATAATTTTATCGTGGTCAAAATGATTGTTGTGATCTTTTTGGATTTTCCCGATCCTGATAAAGAGCATCGGGCATCGACTATCAGTGATTTATTTACGTCTTTTGTTAACGTCTCTCTTTCTTGTATTTTGCCGATGTCGAAGGGGATCGACTATCTCTCGAACCTTTATGCAAATAACTTATGTAAACCAAAACCACCTTCTGTTGATGCCGATGAGGATCGACGCATGATGACTGTTTTTTTTATGTGGTTCCTTTACTTACTTGAATTCTATCCGACGTCGAACCTAAGAGCGTTAGGTGCAATGCTTAGTTGTCAATTCTTAATTCGAGTGTTAAGGTCTTTTAGAGATGAGCTTTCACAAGATCAAACAAAACTGACTAGGTGATAAGAGACGTGGAAACAAACAAAGATAAACCATTTCCCAAAATGAAATCGAGTCAGACAGTGAAGAAATCAAGTGATACCCAAAATTTGATAAGGCTTTTAGGGTGTGTTGAGTGCTCAACAAGTTGTAAGAAAGATTGTTTCATGGATGATTGAGGGCTAGATAAATTTCCTAGAGTGTTTTATAGTGATAATTTTGGCTAAGTTGTGAGAGTCATAGGTTAGGTTGAATATGCTATAATCGTGTAGTTGGTTTTTCCACCCTTCTAACATCATATCCCACATTGGATGTGTATGATTTAACGTCAATTTCTCCCACCTAGTAAACTTTTTATACCATTTTTATTAAAATATAAATGGTTAATCTTTGTTTTACAATTTTTTATTTATTCTCTTTATTTTATGTTATTTTTCATTTATGCATGCATTTGCAATATGCTCAATGTCTTTTTAAGCCAATTTATTTAATAGTAATTATCTTGATTAGTTGATGTTTAATATTCATAATTTGGATAAGTGGACGCTTACATGTTGGCTTGGAGGGCATGGATATGTATGCCATAGTTAAGAGTGATAAGGTTTAATACCTTGTGTTGTGGTCATTAAGGGTTGGTGTATTAGGTATATGGGATTAGTAAGGTTATAAATGTTATAATAATGATGGTTAAGGTTTAGTGGGGTTATAGGAGTTACGGGTTAATATTATTTAGTGTTCAATGGAGTTATAGGAGTTTAAGGTAATGACCGCGGGAAACTATATTCAACCATGGTAAGCCAATGTCAACCTGGAGGTTAACCATATTCAACTATCATTAACAGGTTGGGGGTGAGGGGATTAGTACGATATTGTCAAGTCATGTGCATGATGGATTTTTAAGAAGTCTTGTGATTAATAGATTCTTAAAGGGTCCTGTGTAAGGTGACTCAATACAAAACATTGTCTAAGGTTGTTCATTATAAATACTTTTGAATGAGATTCAAACAACAATATACTAATCATAAAGGAGTTGATTTATGCCCAATCAACCGATTAATGTCAATAATCACGCCATGTAAATTTTTATTTGTTGATGATTAGAAGTGTAAAAATTCTTGCACCCTGAGGTGCTTTATACAATATAGTATATAGTATAAGAGAGAAATGTAATTTGTTATATGTGGAACATGAAACGTGAAGTTGATAGAAGACACTTATATCAACTATATAAACGATGCATCCTACAAATTGGAAACACAATTCATCAAGTATAAAAGTAGTGAAAAAATCCTACATCAATTCACCTAAAAACATAAGACTATTGATCCATATATCTAAGGAAATATTCTCACAAGAACATAATACAATATTGTAATTATATTTTCTAAGAGAAATATTTAATTATTTGAAAATAATGTTTTTAAAATTTCAATGAATAAATGTATTTTAAATATTCATTAAAAATGTTATTAAATATTGTAATGATTATTGCATAATAAATATAATTTATTTAATATAATATTTAATTAATATATTATAAACCATAATACAATATTATAAATATTTTTTTTTTTTTTTATAAATGATGATGATTAACATCTACATAGGGAAAATAAACCATTTATTTACTTGAAATAATTATTTTTATTTTTATTTTAATGATTGAGTATAAATTTTAAATATTCATTATTAAAATTATTGTTGAATATTTATAATAATCATTATTATAACTTATTTAGAGATTATGAAAATAAATTGACGAAATTTTTTATTAATATTAATTTGGAAAATAGAAAAAAAAATTTGTTCTATATTTATTATCTTAAATAAATATTCCATTAATTCTTTTTAAATATTCTAAATACAACATTATTTAGATATTATGAAAGAATTATTTAGATGTATTTAGATATTATATTAGAAAGAGCATTTCTCTTCACACTTAACTTCATAAGATTGACCTTCTCAATCAATACATTTGGATAGAAATTTCAGACACGAATGCTAAGAAGATGTATATAGCAATTTGTTATTTTGCACCTATTAATTCTACTTTTTATAATAAAAACAATCTAGATAACAATTGTCCCTATAATAATTTAGAACANTACTCTTTTAAGTATTGATTTCAACCATAATCTTTTATGGCTAGATGAGGACCTTGCTTTATCTAATAGCTACAAAAGAAGCTCTGAAGACCTAATTGAGAATTTGTTTGGTACTAAGTTAGTCAAGCTCTGTAGCTCTCAAGACCTAATAATTTGCAATGGAGTAATGAAGTGGCCAAACTCCAACCAGCTGACTTGTATTCATGGGCTATGTTATCACTCTATAATTTCCAGAGGTTGTAGAAGAAATTGATAGATGTAACTACCAAACCACTTTGGAAGATGGGATCTAGCCATGCTAGTGTCAAAGAAGGATCGCTCTATCAAATTTATATTTGTTTGAGTTTTAAATGTTAGGCTAGTTATGATAGTTTGAATTTTGTTTGCTTTTTTCAAATAATTGGATGAAAGAATGCTTTATTTTCCATTGGGCTATGGGGTATGTATTTAAAGATTAGGATCAGATTTAGATTTTTATAAGGTTTTCTTTAGAGGGAAGGGTAGTAAAACTATTGGATCTATTCAAATTAAATGAAATGAATAACATAGAACAAGAGGGGAAAGTCCACTAAGCAGAGGAGTAGTTAAGAATTCCTTCACTCAATTTCAGATGAAAACATAGAGATCATTAAAAAATCAAAGACATAGTATATGAAATCAATTTTGTTCTTTTGACTTTCTTTTAATGATTAGAATTGGAAATATATGAAATTATTATAGAGCATAAGAAACATTTGACAAAGAGAGAAAGACATCACCAACAATATGACACAAGAATCCTGTGAATAAGCGTTTTTTATTATTGGTCGATCCTTTGAAAAATTACACAATAGCTCCTGGGTGCAAAAATCAACCCTCAATACTTCGAAGAAAGAAGTATTTATAAAACTATTTACATCAGATCATGTCATAAATGACTAAGATATTATGGAGGAATATCTAACTAACTAGATCTCTAAATAAAAAATATAGGGATTTATTGATTGACTTGGATCCTTGGTGTTGATTTGGTGTAAGTAGTTGGTGACTCATCTCTTTCACTTTGGTTGGCTGCTCCACTCTAACTAGAACCTCAAAATTGTCTTTACTCAAGTAAGGTGAATATATCTTCCCATCTCTTTTTACCTGGGATGGAAATCTTGAGTAACTTCTTGTATATCTCACTCATTTCAGTATACTTTGCAAAAGTAGGGTTAGTTATGAAGATATGCTTAATATCATATTGAATACTCAGGTCCAAATGTAGTGTCTCCGGGGAAGATTTACCAATAATGCTTCCTTGTATCCCTACGAACTTTGAATTGTCCTTTACCACTGCACTACTTTTATGTTTGTAATCAGACAGAGTGATCAGTTTGTCATTAAGAACTAATAGTCCAGAAAGACCTTTCTTATGTAGCACTTCAAAGTTATTGAAAAATATCTGAACACCTATGTCCATCACTTGGGCCTTCTCTTCTAGCTGCAACATTAATCCTTTTTTGGTTAGGACCTTATCGATCTCAAGGATGGTATCTGTTGTGTCCTCAATTTCTAGTTCTTCTAACTCCTGCTTGTTTTTGGAGTTCATAAATCTGATAAGTTCACTGGCATATGTGGGTCTTTATCCTAATTCCTCTTTGATGATCTCAATTGCTTCCCTGGCCTTCTGTACTAATTCGTGTCATCCAAAAATGATCTTTATGGATGGACATATTTCTCACATTGACTTGTTGATATCTATCCAAATGTTTTCCTTAGCTTGGGCTAAGATCTTTGCCATGATAGTCTCTTTTGTAGTTGTTTTAATTGTTGACTAAGACTTTGAGACTTATGCATCTCTGCTTGGTGACTTGCTTGGAACATTGACTTCATCTCCTACAAGGTATTTACATCTTCCTGTAGTTTCCTGATCTCTTCCCCTTGGATGGACATATATTACATGGACTTTACAAGTTTCTTATATGCATCTAAAACTTGTACTGGGATTGTTGATTGAATCTCTACTGATGTGGATGCTTCTGTTATTCTAATTCCTATCACAGAGACTGCCTCTAGTGGGATCATGGACATGTGCACATTTTGTTCTTTTTCCTTTATTATTTTATCCATTTATGCTTCCATTTCTCTTATCTGTGCATTTTGTTCCATGATAAGCTTCAAAATTTCTTCTTTGTGGCCTTCAGTCTCAACCAGTTCTTTGGCTTGTGAATCTTTTGTAGCTAGAATCTTCAGTTTCTTTCTCAGAGATGCAATATCATCATTCTTATTCTTCAGTAACTCCTCTGCTACCTTAACATTTGTTGGGTCATACCCAATTTTAGCACCAATTCTTCTAATGATTTGATTTTTTTGTACTTGGCCAAATAAGAGATTTTCTCCATCTTCAATTGGGACTGAATGTTATTCAAGGATACCTAAAAATTTGAAGCAGTCATTGATTTTTTGGTCAACATAGAGAATATCATCTATGTTGTCTTCCTATGCATATCCATCTGGACCACTGGATGGACATCCTTTACATCAAACTCAAAGGCGGTCTTATTATAGTTTGCAGTTGTATTAGGATGAGGAAATTGTTCTTGCAAGAATGCCAATTTGTATTCTTCCTCTCTCAGTGTCAAATGTTGAAGCAATTTGTGTTGAGAAGTGGAGGTCTGCTTCCAGAATTGAGCATAAGTGTTTTTTTTAGGAGCTCATTTCTTTGGTTGATATGTTTGTACTTGTCCAAAATATTTGACTTTGTTTTCTTATGAGATGATTCAGCTGTCAGAGTAGTGTATGTTTGTATTTGAGATGTTGGTGATGATGTAGACACTATGAACTGATTGACTGAATAGGATGAAGAATGTGGTCCCTCCATGACTATGGTGGACTGCATTTCTCCTTCTTTAAGAAAGTTTGGTGCATGACTTGTCTTGGCCCTTTTTCTCTAAACTTGGAAGTCCTCGACTGATACCTATGTTGGCCATCAACCAAGTTTTGAAGAAACATTGGTCGTGTTTGACCATTTTTGGGACTTTGACAGGCTAGTCGAAGCCAGAGCACCCAGGCGAAGCGGATATCGCAGGATCTCTCCCATTTTGCGGGCTTTTTGGGATTTTAGGGTTTATGTAATAGGTATGGGATGTCGGCCCATGGATTTTCCCATGTTTTAGGCCTTTTTGTAATGTATAAATAAGTATCTAGGTGATGTATGTAGCAAAGATCATGGGTTGAGTGCATGACTAGAGTATGTTAAGACTTGGAGAGCTAAGTGCAAATGATTGTAAGAGACTTTATGCATAGACTATGTAAGGCTTTGTTCCCTAACCTCATTCAGGAAAGGAGGATCTGGTGAGGTGCACGTAGATCTCTAGTCCCTTGGAGGGGTTGGATCTGTGTTTTTGTGAACAGGATCAAAGGAATATAAGAAGCTTGAAGACTACTAAAGAAGAAGAAGAATTTGGTGGGCGTGGCCCCACACTAGGGTGAACCACGTATATCATGTGTTGATGTGCTTTGTGCAATGTTATTCATGTTGTTTATGTATTTATCTTCTTAGTGCACTGATATTGATGTATATTAGATAGATGTATGGATGCTTAGTGCTCTATTGATGTTAAATGAATGTTAGATTTGATTTAATTCTATGTTCTTGGAAGAGTTTGATTTGATTATTACTGCCTTGTTGTGTACTTAGGGATTAATATGCAATGTGACTAAGAACCATAACTTAATGCATATTTGTTGTGGGGTATTCTACCCTACGGACTAACAAGCTAGGGTTTTAAACTTGTACGCAGATCATGACCCTTAAGACGTAACTTTTAACCTTCCACCCGAAACCTCAACCCCTTTTCTCATGCACACATGGGAAGAATCCACTAACCTTTTTATCGACGGTTGAAGTAGATCCTCCGTTGAACCTTTATCCCCTTACTGTTGCTGCTCCTTCCACAAAGCTTTCCTGCAATCAAGACAAAACTACACATGCATGCTATTGATCTACTAGGGGGTTAGAGATTAAAAACAAATCAAATAACATAGATAAGACTCATGTATTCGGGACGGGAAAAGTATCTTTTTCATTAATCTCAATATGAACCAACTTACAATGATTTCTGAGATCGGCCACCGTTCCTTGATCCTGATCTTGGGCTCCTCCTCTTCTTTGTCCTCCAACTACTTTGCTTGAACTTCTCCTAAAGCTTGAGGAAAGGCTAAAGGGTTGGGACATTAATGGACTTGGCAATTTGGCAGAGTTTCTTTGCTATGATTTTTTCCTCCTTGAATAGTACCCCTACCCCTCCTTTTATAGGCTAGAAGGAGCTAGGGTTTNTACTCTTTTAAGTATTGATTTCAACCATAATCTTTTATGGCTAGATGAGGACCTTGCTTTATCTAATAGCTACAAAAGAAGCTCTGAAGACCTAATTGAGAATTTGTTTGGTACTAAGTTAGTCAAGCTCTGTAGCTCTCAAGACCTAATAATTTGCAATGGAGTAATGAAGTGGCCAAACTCCAACCAGCTGACTTGTATTCATGGGCTATGTTATCACTCTATAATTTCCAGAGGTTGTAGAAGAAATTGATAGATGTAACTACCAAACCACTTTGGAAGATGGGATCTAGCCATGCTAGTGTCAAAGAAGGATCGCTCTATCAAATTTATATTTGTTTGAGTTTTAAATGTTAGGCTAGTTATGATAGTTTGAATTTTGTTTGCTTTTTTCAAATAATTGGATGAAAGAATGCTTTATTTTCCATTGGGCTATGGGGTATGTATTTAAAGATTAGGATCAGATTTAGATTTTTATAAGGTTTTCTTTAGAGGGAAGGGTAGTAAAACTATTGGATCTATTCAAATTAAATGAAATGAATAACATAGAACAAGAGGGGAAAGTCCACTAAGCAGAGGAGTAGTTAAGAATTCCTTCACTCAATTTCAGATGAAAACATAGAGATCATTAAAAAATCAAAGACATAGTATATGAAATCAATTTTGTTCTTTTGACTTTCTTTTAATGATTAGAATTGGAAATATATGAAATTATTATAGAGCATAAGAAACATTTGACAAAGAGAGAAAGACATCACCAACAATATGACACAAGAATCCTGTGAATAAGCGTTTTTTATTATTGGTCGATCCTTTGAAAAATTACACAATAGCTCCTGGGTGCAAAAATCAACCCTCAATACTTCGAAGAAAGAAGTATTTATAAAACTATTTACATCAGATCATGTCATAAATGACTAAGATATTATGGAGGAATATCTAACTAACTAGATCTCTAAATAAAAAATATAGGGATTTATTGATTGACTTGGATCCTTGGTGTTGATTTGGTGTAAGTAGTTGGTGACTCATCTCTTTCACTTTGGTTGGCTGCTCCACTCTAACTAGAACCTCAAAATTGTCTTTACTCAAGTAAGGTGAATATATCTTCCCATCTCTTTTTACCTGGGATGGAAATCTTGAGTAACTTCTTGTATATCTCACTCATTTCAGTATACTTTGCAAAAGTAGGGTTAGTTATGAAGATATGCTTAATATCATATTGAATACTCAGGTCCAAATGTAGTGTCTCCGGGGAAGATTTACCAATAATGCTTCCTTGTATCCCTACGAACTTTGAATTGTCCTTTACCACTGCACTACTTTTATGTTTGTAATCAGACAGAGTGATCAGTTTGTCATTAAGAACTAATAGTCCAGAAAGACCTTTCTTATGTAGCACTTCAAAGTTATTGAAAAATATCTGAACACCTATGTCCATCACTTGGGCCTTCTCTTCTAGCTGCAACATTAATCCTTTTTTGGTTAGGACCTTATCGATCTCAAGGATGGTATCTGTTGTGTCCTCAATTTCTAGTTCTTCTAACTCCTGCTTGTTTTTGGAGTTCATAAATCTGATAAGTTCACTGGCATATGTGGGTCTTTATCCTAATTCCTCTTTGATGATCTCAATTGCTTCCCTGGCCTTCTGTACTAATTCGTGTCATCCAAAAATGATCTTTATGGATGGACATATTTCTCACATTGACTTGTTGATATCTATCCAAATGTTTTCCTTAGCTTGGGCTAAGATCTTTGCCATGATAGTCTCTTTTGTAGTTGTTTTAATTGTTGACTAAGACTTTGAGACTTATGCATCTCTGCTTGGTGACTTGCTTGGAACATTGACTTCATCTCCTACAAGGTATTTACATCTTCCTGTAGTTTCCTGATCTCTTCCCCTTGGATGGACATATATTACATGGACTTTACAAGTTTCTTATATGCATCTAAAACTTGTACTGGGATTGTTGATTGAATCTCTACTGATGTGGATGCTTCTGTTATTCTAATTCCTATCACAGAGACTGCCTCTAGTGGGATCATGGACATGTGCACATTTTGTTCTTTTTCCTTTATTATTTTATCCATTTATGCTTCCATTTCTCTTATCTGTGCATTTTGTTCCATGATAAGCTTCAAAATTTCTTCTTTGTGGCCTTCAGTCTCAACCAGTTCTTTGGCTTGTGAATCTTTTGTAGCTAGAATCTTCAGTTTCTTTCTCAGAGATGCAATATCATCATTCTTATTCTTCAGTAACTCCTCTGCTACCTTAACATTTGTTGGGTCATACCCAATTTTAGCACCAATTCTTCTAATGATTTGATTTTTTTGTACTTGGCCAAATAAGAGATTTTCTCCATCTTCAATTGGGACTGAATGTTATTCAAGGATACCTAAAAATTTGAAGCAGTCATTGATTTTTTGGTCAACATAGAGAATATCATCTATGTTGTCTTCCTATGCATATCCATCTGGACCACTGGATGGACATCCTTTACATCAAACTCAAAGGCGGTCTTATTATAGTTTGCAGTTGTATTAGGATGAGGAAATTGTTCTTGCAAGAATGCCAATTTGTATTCTTCCTCTCTCAGTGTCAAATGTTGAAGCAATTTGTGTTGAGAAGTGGAGGTCTGCTTCCAGAATTGAGCATAAGTGTTTTTTTTAGGAGCTCATTTCTTTGGTTGATATGTTTGTACTTGTCCAAAATATTTGACTTTGTTTTCTTATGAGATGATTCAGCTGTCAGAGTAGTGTATGTTTGTATTTGAGATGTTGGTGATGATGTAGACACTATGAACTGATTGACTGAATAGGATGAAGAATGTGGTCCCTCCATGACTATGGTGGACTGCATTTCTCCTTCTTTAAGAAAGTTTGGTGCATGACTTGTCTTGGCCCTTTTTCTCTAAACTTGGAAGTCCTCGACTGATACCTATGTTGGCCATCAACCAAGTTTTGAAGAAACATTGGTCGTGTTTGACCATTTTTGGGACTTTGACAGGCTAGTCGAAGCCAGAGCACCCAGGCGAAGCGGATATCGCAGGATCTCTCCCATTTTGCGGGCTTTTTGGGATTTTAGGGTTTATGTAATAGGTATGGGATGTCGGCCCATGGATTTTCCCATGTTTTAGGCCTTTTTGTAATGTATAAATAAGTATCTAGGTGATGTATGTAGCAAAGATCATGGGTTGAGTGCATGACTAGAGTATGTTAAGACTTGGAGAGCTAAGTGCAAATGATTGTAAGAGACTTTATGCATAGACTATGTAAGGCTTTGTGCCCTAAACTCATTCAGGAAAGGAGGATCTGGCGAGGTGCACGTAGATCTCTAGTCCCTTGGAGGGGTTGGCTCTGTGTCTTTGTGAACAGGATCAAAGGAATATAAGAAGATTGAAGACTAATAAAGAAGAAGAAGAATTTGGTGGGCGTGACCCCACACTGGGGTGAACCACGTATATCATGTGTTGATGTGCTTTGTGCAATGTTATTCATGTTGTTTATGTATTTATCTTCTTAGTGCACTCATCTTGATGTATATTAGATAGATGTATGGATGCTTAGTGCTCTATTGATGTTAAATGAATGTTAGATTTGATTTAATTCTATGTTCTTGGAAGAGTTTGATTTGATTATTACTGCGTTGTTGTGTACTTAGGGATTAATATGCAATGTGACTAAGAACCATAACTTAATGCATATTTGTTGTGGGGTATTCTACCCTATGGACTAACAAGCTAGGGTTTTAAACTTGTACGCAGATCATGACCCTTAAGACGTAACTTTTAACCTTCCACCCGAAACCTCAACCCCTTTTCTCATGCACACATGGGAAGAATCCACTAACCTTTTTATCGACGGTTGAAGTAGATCCTCCGTTGAACCTTTATCCCCTTGCTGCTGCTGCTCCTTCCACAAAGCTTTCCTGCAATCAAGACAAAACTACACATGCATGTTATTGATCTACTAGGGGGTTAGAGATTAAACACAAATCAAATAACATAGATAAGACTCATGTATTCGGGATGGGAAAAGTATCTTTTTCATTAATCTCAATATGAACCAACTTACAATGATTTCTAAGATCGGCCACCGTTCCTCGATCCTAATCCTGGGCTCCTCCTCTTCTTTGTCCTCCAACTACTTTGCTTGAACTTCTCCTAAAGCTTGAGGAAAGGCTCAAGGGTTGGGACATTAATGGACTTGGCAATTTGGCAGAGTTTCTTTGCTATGATTTTTTCCTCCTTGAATAGTACCCCTACCCCTCCTTTTATAGGCTAGAAGGAGCTAGGGTTTTTGGTGAAATCTCAGCCATGCATGGCTGGGAGTTCCAGTTAACTGACAAAAAGCTCTTCGTCCCGGCGGAAACTCTCCTGATTTTTTTCCTTGTTAGGTAAACGCGGGCTGTAGTGGGCCAGCCAGCGTTCACACGCATGTTGCAGAAGGCCTGCTAGCGTCCCAACGTGCCTAGTGCTAGGTTAGGGAGCGGGTTACTTGATTTAGGAGGTTTTTGAAGAGTTTGTTCAGCATAGCTTTGGCAAGGAAAGGTAATGAGTAGGCCTGATGCCAGGTAAGCAGGGATAGTGCAATTTAGGGTTATAACAGATGCCCCCTAATGTGTGAGGTCGGAAGAGCATCTGATGGTCGAAATACATTACCAATTCTTTACCAATCTGTACTGATATGCTGAATGAGTGAGCCCAGGAATCAGGAATCGGGAGGTGTCGTCTGCAAAAAATATCAAATGTCTCACCGAGGCGNATGGGCTGCCCCACTGTCCGAGAAGCAAGTTCCATCCAGGAGATTCTCCAAACCTTCTCAGAGGCCTCTGGACTGGAATGCAACAAGGACAAATCCCAAATCTTCTTCTTTAATACGCCTCCTCCAGTCCAAAGGCATATCTCTGCCCTTCTCGGATTCACAAGAAGCTCCCTTCCGTCCAAGTACCTTGGCTTACCCTTAATTGAAAAAGCCCTCAGAAATTCCTCGTGGGAGCACCTCCTTACTTCGTTTTCCAAAAAATTGTCCTCCTGGACTTTCAGAGCCTTGAACTTTCCCAGTCGCTTAATACTGCTCAAATCTGTCCTTCAAGCTCTCCCGATCTATGCTTTCTCAGCACTGGCAGCCCCCAAGTTTGTTCTCACCCACCTCAAAAATCTCCAAAGAAATTTCATTTGGCAAGGCCTTAATAAGGAGAAGAAAATCGCTTTAGTCAGTTGGGAAAAACTCTGCCTTCCTAAACTCCAAGGAGGACTAGGGGTAAGGGATCCTTCCATTATGAACAAAGTCCTCAGCGCCAAAATTTGGTGGCGCTGGTTAAAATATCCAGGAGATCTTTGGGCCAAACTGTGGAGGAAGAAATACACCCCCAACACAGCGGAAAAAAACCTCATCAAATGGAATGGAGATATCGCAGGCTCTCTAATCTGGACAGCAGCCAAGCAAAACAGACAGTTGATCACTCAGCACGCTTTCTGGGAAATAAGAGATGGGAAAACGGCTAGTTTCTGGTAGGACTCCTGGCAGCAATGGCCTGTCCTGGGCTCCGAGGAATGGGCCCGTGAAATAAGCACTCAAACAGCAAGGATGGACCTGACCCGCGTCACGGATTACTGGCAAACCAGCCCCTCTGAGCACACTTGGCGGTGCTGGCATAGGGACAGAATAAGAACCATTCTTGGAGAGCAGTATGACAGCTCCCCCCTCTACGAGGAATTAACTAAAAGGAAAATACCTATTCAAAGTGGGGACGATTCGCTTCAATGGGGATACCAACCACAAGGATCCTTCAGCACCAAGGAAGCCTACCACCTCAAAACTCGGTCCAACCCCACCCCTGACCTGGAAATCTGGGGAAAAATTTGGAATTTGAGACACTGGCCGAAAATTACACTCTTCCTCTGGCTGGTCTCCCACTCAAGCATCCTGACTTGGGACAATCTCCTGAAAAGAGGTTTTGTGGGACCGTCCTGGTGTATTCTTTGTGGAGAAGCAGAGGAGACCATGAATCATCTCCTCAACACTTGCCCCTTTACCTCTCAGCTCTGGGATCAGGCAGCAGTCACTATGCGCACCTCAGATCGGAATAGGGACTGCATCCGGGCGACCATCACAAATTGGCGAGATCAGGCTTTCCATTCCCCCATCCTTAATCAAATCTGGCAGCTCCTACCTGGCTTCATCATTTGGCAAACGTGGAAAGAATGTAACCAAAGACTCTTCAGAAACTCTTCTCTCACCTGGCAACAGTGCTCGAGCGTCTGTTCTCGTCACCTCATGGAAACTCTCCACCTTAAGAATTGGTCGGCAGCA